>WOXC01000035.1:0-180673 GCA_011680675.1 Gymnobelideus leadbeateri
CTAAGATTTTAGGAATCTTAGACTTTGATTGTAATATTCTGTGATTTTAGGGTTCTAAGATCTGTAATTCTAAGAATTATACTTGTCCTTCCCAACTGGAGTCACTGGACATGTCAACTCAAAGTCCTAAAAGCTCAAGATTTTCCCTGATTTTTGCCATAAACTACCATTGTGACATTTCCAATTCAGTGACGACTAGTATAGTAGAAGTTGGGTAGAAAGGTAATAGGGACAGAGCTGCAACTATGGACTGCATTTGTGCCATGCTAAACTGACCTTATGTATGCTATAGGGGGCAGGAAAAGTTTGACTAGTCAGCTCCAATGGTTTTGTATATTAATAAAGATGTATATGAACCTGGTGGGGAAGATTAGAGAAATAGTTTATGTGACACTGTCATCACCTGAATTATCTTAATACCTGGAGCATCTGCTGCTATTCAGGCCTTTTGCTTCTTCTTCTTCCTCCCATGTAAGACCTTTTCCATGTTCACTGACATCTTCAGGTCTAGTGTACATAGTATGGGGTTGATAAATTTTGCTGTGCTTTCCCACCTACTTTAAAGGTCCTCTTGGGGGGGGGGGTGGAGCCAAGATGGCGGAGTAGAAACAGCTCCTCCAAGCCTCTCTGCCCCCAGATTCCCCACAAACTATGTAAAAAAGGACTCTGAACAACTTCTGGAGCCCCAGCACCCACAGAACGACACAGAGAAGCTAAACTCCCGCTAAGGACAGCCCAGCAGCCCTGCAGGAAGGACCAGCACAGCAGTCTGGGAGCCGGCAGAGCCCAGGTCCGTGTGAGCCGAGGTTTTAGCCCCAGGGCGGCAGGGCCAGCAGCCAGCTGGAGGAACCCCAGAACACCAGGAGCTGTGGCGACTCCAGAATTATCAACATAGACATGCCTAGGACAAAGTAAGAGGTTAGTGTCCTATGGACTTTGGGACCTGTATTTGGGGAATGCGTCAGCTCCCTCCCCTGGGGGCTAGAAGCCACTGAGGAGACAAGCCATTTTGTAGTTTTCAGAGGCAGATCCGGCTCCCAGCCTACAAATCGTGGGGAGATCCAGCGATCAGTCTTGGGGAGTAATCGCTCTTGCTTTAACCTCCCTGGATCTGGATTGTGATCTAGGGTGGAAGTTGTGGGTGGGTTTACAGCTTGCCAGAAACGGAAGTTGCCCCCCCACACGTTCGGGACGAAAATTCCTCTAGCTGGCCTTAAAGCCATAGTGTGGCAACAAGCCCAAAAGTTAAGCAATTAAGTGGCAACATGCCAAGGCAAAGGAAACAGAAAAATGCAACCTAGACTCCTATTTTGGGGGCATAGAGCGGGAAAAGGACTGTGAGGTCAGAAGTCCTGCTCCAAAAGCCCCAGGGGAAAACATGAGCGGGTTGCAGGCCATAGAGGACCTTAAGAAGGACTTTAAAAATCAAATAAGAGAAGTGGAGGAAAAATTGGAAAGAGAAATGAGAAGGATGCAGGAAAAGTATGAAATGAGGGTCAACAGCCTGACTGAGGAAAACAACACCTTAAAAAATAGACTAACTCAAATGGCAAAGGAGGCCCAAAAGGGCAATGAGGAGAAGAATGCCTTAAAAAGTCGAATTTGCCAGATGGAAAAAGAATCTCAAAAGTTCACTGAGGAGATTCATTCCTTCAAAGTTAGACTGGAGCAAATGGAAGCTAATGACTTTATGAGAAATCAAGATGCTGTTAAGCAGATCAAAACAAATGAAAGAATAGAAGGCAATGTGAAATATCTCATGGGAAAAACCACTGACCTGGAAAATAGATCCAGGAGAGACAATTTAAAAATTATTGGACTACCTGAAAGCCATGATCAAGGAAAGAACCTAGAAATCACCCTTCAAGAAATTCTCAAGGAAAACTGCCCTGATGTTTTAGATCCAGAGGGCAAAATAGAGGTTGAAAGAATCCACCGATCACCTCCTGAAAAAGATCCCAAAAAGAAAACTCCCAGGAATATTATAGCCAGGTTCCAGAATCCCCAGATCAAGGAGAAAATACAAGCAGCCAGGAAGAAACAATTTCAATATTGTGGAAACACAATCAGAATAGCCCAGGACCTGGCAGCTTCTACACTGAGGGATCGAAGGGCATGGAATATGATATTCCAGAGGGCAAAAGAACTGGGAATGAACCCAAGGGTCACCTACCCAGCAAAACTGAGTATTTTGTTTCAGGGGAAAATATGGTCATTCAGTGGAATAGAGGACTTTCAAGCATTCTTGAGGAAAAAACCAGAGTTGAATAGAAAATTTGACATCCAGACGCAAGAAGTAAGAGATGCCTGAGAAGGTAATCAGGGAAAAGAAATCAAAAGGAACTTATCAAAGTTGAACTATTTACATTCCTATATGGAAAAGCAATAACTGTGACTGATGATATCTTTCTCACTATGAAAATAATGGAAGAAGGGGGTGTGGTCATATGAATACATATGTGAATGTGTGTGTATATGGTTACAGTTATATATGGATAGAGGGCATAGGTTGAATTTGTTGGGAAGGGAGAATACTCAAGGGATGAAATTATGAGGTGAGAGAGGAAAGTGGCAAGAGGAGATGGGGAGAGACATGGTAGGGTAAACTATCTCATGTAGGGGAAGTGGGTGCAAAGGAGGGGGAGAATAAGGAAGGCTAAAAAGGCAAAACCACATTCACATTGAATTTGGTTCAGGGAGAAAATGACATACATACTAAATGGGATATCTCAACCTGCAGCAGGATAGGGGGAAGGGGGATGAGAGGAGGGATGATGGATGGGAGGGCATCCTTGGGGTGAGGGGAGGTTGGAAGTACCCACTATAGAAGAGGGACAGGATCATGTAGGGAATGGACCAGGTGGGGGGTGGGATGAGTGGGAGGGAATTATAAGCAGCCTTGTACAATATATCTACTATGATAATGTTTTGCATAGCTAGACATGTACAACATATACTGAATTACTTATCTCCCAAGAAGGAATGGGTGACAAGGGAGGAAGGAAATGGATCTGAAATTCGAGGTCTTAACATTAAATGTTTCAAATATATATAAATACTATTATTAATACTCTTTTGCTTATAATTGGGAGATAAGATGTGCAGGCATTGGGACACAAAGATTCACCTTCCTCTAATGGAAAAGTCGATGGGGGTATGGGAGAAGGTATGGGAGAGAGCAGATTGGAGGAAGCGATATCTTGTGGGACTGCTATTCTGGGAGGTTGGGTAGGGGAATAATGGGGGGAAAATGATTGTAACTCAAAATCTGGCAGAAATGAATGATGTAAAACAGAAGTTAATAAAGCATTTGTTTAATAAAAAAAAAAGGTCCTCTTCTTTTCTGGTAATTTTCAATTACCTGTTGAAGATGGTGCATGTTTGTGGAGGGGTGGCAGTGAGGTGACTTAGAACCACACTATCACTGGGCTTTATCTTTTAACTGTCCTCCTACAGCCTTGCAAGTATGGCTCTTTCCTCTTGGTAGATGAGGAAACTGAGGCTCAGGGATGTCCAGTGACTTGGAAAGGGTCAGAAAGTGAATATATCAGAATAGTCTGAGTCGTCAGTGGCCAATGTTCAATTGTCCCCTGGGCATCAAACCACCTTGGATTACCTCATATCACCAGTGCCTGACATATTCTATAATATATACTTTATTTATCTCTGTACCCTTGCTTCCAACATGCAGTAGACAATGTTTGCTGAGTGAATGAGTGTAGCCTCTGCCCTCAAGAAGGTATGAGATATGTACATATACTATAATAATACAAAGGAGATTGTGATCAGAATAAAAGAGATCATCACAGGATCAGGAAAGGCTTCAGGGATGCAGATAGTCCCTGTGTTGTAGTGGGAAATAGAAAGTTTTGGAGTCAGAAGATGGTTGTGTTCAAATCCTACTTCAGCAATTTAAATAATTGGTTCATCTGAATGACCTTGGCAAATTGTAATCTCTCTAGACCTCATTTTCCTAATTTATAAAATGAGAGCATTGATTGGATGATTTGTAAAGTTATTTTGAGATGAAAGATCATAAAAGATCACATGATCTTGAAGGTAGGGAAAAATCTTAACAGACAGAGATGAGGAAGGAGGGCCTTCCAAGCAAGGGGCACAGCATGTACAAACATACAGAGGCAGGAAAGAACAGGCTGAAATCAGGTAACAACTGGTTTAATTTGACTACAAATTCAACTACTTCAGCCAAAAGCTTTAACCAGGTTGTACATAGTCCTAGACAAAACTAGGTGTCTGACCTACTCATTCTAGAAAGGAAGAAACTTAGAACATAGGGATGCTGCCCAAGGTCTTCTTCATGGTCATATAGGTAGGAAGCAGAAGAAACAGGATTTGAATTCATTTTCTCTGACTGAAATTCATCACTCTTTATAATGTGCAATGCTGCTTAAATGGGATACTTAAGTGGTACCTGGATAGAGCCCAGGGCTTGGAACCAGGAAGACTCATCTTCCTGAGTTCAAATCTGTCCTCACACACTTACTAACCGTGTGATCGTGGGCAGGTCACTTAACCCTGTTTGCCTCAGTTTCCTCATGTGTAAAATAAACTAGAAAAGGAAACAACAAACCATTCCAGTATCTTTGCCAAGAAAACCTTGAATGGGGTCATAAAAAGTCAGATATGACTGAAATGATTGAATAACAACAGCAAAGGACTTTATAAGTGAAAGAGGGAACATAACGTGTTCTAGGAAAGGTAACAGCACAAGCAAAAGGATAGAGGCAGTGGTTCTTTGTTCTCCCTCCCCCGAATCCTGCACCAACCCCCTATGTCTTTCCAAGAGTTGAGTTGCTTATTGTCTACTTGTTCCTCTCTCAGTTCTCCCGGAGCTTGCTAATGCAGCTCCTATGCACCATTTCATACAATATTATTGCTTTATGTGCCATATGTGCCCTCCAAACTCTAAGCATTGAGAGGACAGATACATTCATCTTTCTCCTGTGCTGAAAGCAGTGTTCTGTACACAATCATCACTTTAGATGTGTTTGCTGGTTGATGAAAGGGGGGTGTAGTTATATGGTTCATAGACTACTGGGTGTAGAGTCATGAGACCTAGATTCAAATCCCCAATCAGACACTGACTGACTATGTGAGCTAGGGGAAGTCACTTTCCATCTCCCTGCCTCAGTTTCCTCATCTGCAAGAGGGATGATTTTTACACTATTAGAACCTGACCAGTTACTACAGGAAAAGAACCAGAAAAAAGATAATCTCTCCTAACTGGGATATCAAAATTTGTTCAGAAGTTAGGGGTGTATAGGGTTGAACTGCATTGGGAGACAATGATAGAAACTTCAGAAATAATTTAGTGCTTTGCAAAAAGTCATTAGGAGTAAGGAGATTATCACCTCCCTATAAATAGTTAGAATCCTTAAGTGGAGAGATGGTCTTGCTAAAAATAAATTTGGGGTTATTTTCTGGGTCTTCCTAAGGGCAAATGACAAACAAAAGGAAGGCACCCCCTATGTAATGGCTTCATTCATTTTTTTACACCCAACAAACATTTTAAAAGCACCTACTCTAGCAGACTACCATGACAGTTATTCAGATAGATTAAAAAAAGAAAAGGAAAGATATGGCCACTAGACTCAAGGAGTTAAAATCTAATAAGGTGATTAGAAACAAACTGGGATAACTAGAATATACAATCTTACAGGATGATTTCTTTAGCTTATGGATTTAGAATGGGGAAGGGCCTTGGAAGTCACCTAGACTAGCCCATTCACTTTGTGGATCAGGTACTGGGGTTCATGGGGGTTAAATAATCACCCAATTTCCACAGTTAGTATAACAGGGTCAGGATTTGAACCCAGGTCTTCTGACCCTAAATTCAACATTCCTCCTATTGTATCATGTCACCTCTCATTTAAGACGTAAAAATTGAAGCACTATGTTCAGTGTAAAGAGGAAAATCTTTAGTTAGGGTGTGTGTGTGTGTGAGTGTGTGTGTGTGTGTGTGTGTGTGTGTGTATGTGTTGGTAATGGAGGAGGTGGAGGAGCTGAACTTTAAGGGATGGGGAGGACTTCAAAAGTCAAAGAGGGGGTGGAAGGCATTCCAGAAATAGGGAACAACACAAGCAAAAGGATTCAGGCAAGAGCCTCCGAGTGACATTTGTTGGACACTTCTGAAATACAGTGAATGGCTTCAATATTTTCAGTAAAAAAAGAGGTGAGGTTTTCATCTGAGAGAGGGTGGGTGAGGTGGTGGTATGGGAGACAAGGGTATTGGAGTTTTGGAATATTTTCTTTGGAGAGTGGGATGTGGCATTCAATTAGAGAATGAATGAATTAATGAAAAAAAGCCATTGATTAGGCACTTATTTGTTCCAAGCACAATGCTAAATGCTGGGTTTCCTTACTTATCTCTTTTCATCATGTTCAGAGTTACTGTCCCTCCCTTGTCTTATGTTTGCACATATAAACCTGGGTTACAGTCTAGAAAATTTATATAAGATCCTTCTCATTGGTGGAGAGTATGATTACTTGACAGTGAATCCCTGTGTGACATGAGAGCATGGCACAGTAGAGTTCTGATTCAAGAGAAGACCCATGCAGAAGACACATGAGAGGGAGAGAAAGAGGAAAAGGAAGGGGAGAGAGGGAGAGAGACAGAGAGAGACAGAGAGAGAGAGAGAGAGAGAGAGAGAGAGAGAGAGAGAGAGAGAGAGAGAGAGAGAGAGAGTTTAGAAAGCTTCAGACCTTTAGAAGAGTATGCATTTCAACATGTCTCTGATTTCCAACCTGTCTCTATAGAGATTTTGGAGAATTTGCTCTGGGATGAGATAGAAGACTCTTTCTTGGTTGTGCAAGGTATCTTGTTCCCAGTGGTGGAGCTCATCCTCTAGTATAAGTCATTTGATGTATCCCCATCTATATAACTCCTCTGGTTTCTGTTTACTATCTTCTTGGATAAATGGACTTGCTCACTATTCACTATATATGGAGGTCTTTCGTGTAACTAGCATTTGGTTCAGCTGTCAGTTATCTCTTCCTTTTAAGTTCTTTTAAGCAAGGACTCTGACTGACGTTAGATAACATGAATCTGTAGTGGACTCAGGTAGCTAACTAAGTGTTGTGACTTCCTCTAATTCTATTCAGCAGCATATGAATAGGGGCAGAGGAGGCAGATGGTAGGAGCAATTTAGGGTTGGAGTTTGACAACACAGGAGCAGTGATAAGATACGGAAGTGAGGGATTTGAGAGTAAAGAAAAATGTGGGGGTGAATTCTTTAACTATAGATTTGAGGTGGGGGAGGGGAGAAAAGTGCAATCACAGCAGAGGTAACAGCCTTAGAAAATACTGAGAGTTTAAAGTTTAAAATGAATAAAGAGTAAGTTTAGGGGGCTAAAGTATAATGAGACATATGACCTCATGAAGAGATTATTAGACAGGAAGGAGATAATATAAAACAGCCTTTTTGACTCCTTAGTTCATGGAGTTGGGGGTGGGAGAGAGGAGACTGGATTTGATAACATCTAAGGATACTTCCAGTTCTAAATTTATGAACGCATGATTTTGTGACAGTATATCAAGATAGCTAGCAGGGGAGTGGTTTGGGAGACTCTGAGATCATTGGTCCCCTTTCTATGACTGTAGGATCAGATTTAGAACTGAAAGTCACTTCTGATATCATTTAATTAATTCCTTTCATTTTATTGATAATGAAAAGGAGGCTCACAAAGGTTAGTGACTTACCCAAAATTGCAAAGCTGACAAATGGAATCTCAATTTAATATTTTGGAAAAAAAAGAAACAGGGGCCGAGAGAAGGAAAATTGCTTTCCCAAGGTCAAATAGATTGCTTGTCACACCCCCACCATACCCCTCTCAAGAGATTAAGGGTCAGGAGGGAAAGTCAACCCACAGAATCTTACATTTGGAGTTAGAACTGACTCCAAAAGATGTGTAGGGTTGAACCCCTGTCTAACCAGAAATCCCTTCCATAAGATCATACCAAGGGGTCACAATGGTCTGCTAGGGCAGCCAGAGTGCTATGCCAGGGTCAAGTCTGAGTATGCCATTGCCCATAAATGTAGAGGACGAGGGAGAGCTCAATGTGATACATAGGCATCTAGCTGACAAAAATCTTTGATAAATTGATGGATCTTCCTCGACAACTAGCACAGGGTTCTGCACAGTAGGCACTCAATAAATATTTGGCGAATGAGTAATAAAATGGGTTTTCTGCAGGCAGGTAGTCCTGCTTGGGATTATAATGTGAAGGGAGGCAGAAGTGATTTCCTTCTCTGCTGAACTCTCATATTGCTGTGTTCATACATCTCTAAGACATTCTACATTCTAACTTGCATTACAGTTGCAGCTCCTGAGAGACAGAAGCTGCATCTTATTTATTTTTGTATCTCCACAGTTCCTTGACAGCCCAGAAAAGCTGCAGGAGAAAGGCTCCATGGCATAATATTAATTGGGATTGAGGGACTGTGGAGACATGTTGTTATGTCTCAGATCAATGGGTAGAAATTTCAAAGAGTCAAATTTAAGGTATCATGTTTGGAAAAAACATTTCCTTACAGTTAGAGCTGTCCAACAGTGGAATGAGCTGCCTTGAAAGGGTGGAGGTTGCCTCACAAGGTCTTCACACAGAGTTAGATGATCACTTGGGTAGCTAGGTGGCAAGGGGATAAAGTTTGTGACTTGGAGTTAGGAAGACCTGAGTTTAAATACAGTCTCAGACACCTATTGGCTGTGTGACCCTGGACAAGTCACTTAATCCTGCTTGCCTCAGTTTCCTCATATGTAAATAGAGTTAGAGAAGGAAATGGCAAACCATTCCAGTAGTTTGGCTAAGAAAATCCCCAAAGCAGTCATGATGGAAAAATGATTAAACCTAACAAGAAGTAATTACTTGTTGGGTATGTATGTTGTTGTGGGGATTTTGTGTGGACTTGGGTCAAGTGAGATGATCAGTGAAGTCACCTACAAGTCTGTGGTTTTGTAACTCTGATTTTTGTTATGAGTACATCTTTGTCTAGACCCTGTTAAAGGGGCTTAGCATGCTGCCTATCACATGGCAAGAGTTAAATACATACTTTATCATTCATTCACTCAAAATAAGGGGATCAGACAATGTAGAATGTAAAGTCCCTTCCAGATCTGATGTGTCCCTTCAAGTTAACATATTCTATGTCTAAGGTCTTTTCCAGTTCTAGGATTTTATGATTCAATGTATGAACAAAGAGGAGCAGAAAGACATAAGGGCACAGTGTAGTCTAAATAGAAATATACTAGAAGTCAGGTCACTTGGGTGACAGTTCACAATATTTTTTATAATTGTGACAAGTTACCTTTCCTCTTTGAGACTCAGTTTCCTCCTCTGTAAAATGGGGATAAATTACTTGGACTATTGCCCTCACAGGCATCTGGTGAGGACAAGAAGAGCTAATATACACAAAAGCCCTGTGTATCAGTGTGAGCTCTAGTTACAGAGGCTTCTTGCTCTGGGGGTAGTATATGCCCTTGAGAAAAAAAAAAGGCAGGCACAGAGAAAGGAAAGCTGACAATTTCAGCCTGAGCAGCTGGACCTAGATCTATGGAGGCCTGGTTTAAAAGGGATGATTTGTTGTTGGTTGTCTCTAGGATATGCCAAATCCCATTTCTTGGTAAGAGATGTATCTCAGACTAAGGTTAGATAACATGAATTTTTTGTGGACTCCGGCACCTAAGTTTTGTGACTTCCTCTAATTCCACTCAGCAGCATATGAGTCTTCTTTACTTCAGAAATTCAAGGAGATGCCATTTCTTAGATTGAAGTTACTGGTATTCTTCCTGTTTCTATTCTACTAAACCACAAAAACTGAGACAAAAATCTCACTGTGTGGCATAAGAAAGTATTGGTATTGTTATCATCATACATATTCCCTATAAATGTTAGACAGGGTGTTCCAAAAGACTTGGTGCAATTTTATGTTTTAATGGCCTAAAACTTCAGTAAGACTTTTGGGTTACTCTGTGTAGAGTTTAATAAAAGCATTCTTAAAGTTTTTGGGTCATGTGTGTCTATGTGTATGTATCTATACATATATAAGTATATACACACATACATATGTGAATACATATATGTACATATATAAAACTATCTATTTATCTATGTATGACATGGCTTGAGATTTCATTGGTATTGGGAATTCCATTAGATTGTGAACTCTGAGGGCAGGGGCTGTATTTTTGTTCTTTTTGTATCTCCAGGACTTAGCACAGTGTTTGAGACATAGTATATACTTAATAAATATTGAATGATTGATTGATCCTGATGAGAAAGTTCAATTTATCAATAAAGATGAACAATTGCCCTGTAACTGATACTTTTAGAGAGTTGCTTGGGGTTTTGCAAGGTTAAACTATTGTCCATGGTCTCATAGCCCATGTGTGGCAGAGAAAAGGCATGAACTCAAGTCTCTAATCAGAATCAGACTCTGTCCATTACTATACCATGTTACCTACCATTCCTGACCTCCCTCCTCCCTTTCTCCTTGTCCTCTTCTCCCTTCTCTCTCTGAATCTCTGTTCCTTTCTTTCCCATGCCTTTCTCCCTCTTCTTTCTCTATCCCTCTGTCTCTTTCCCCTCCTCTTCTCTCTTCCTCCTGTCCATGTGTCTTTGTCTCCCTTTTTTCTATCCCTTCCACCCCTCCTTCCCCACCCCCCATTACACACACACACACACACACACACACACACACACACACACACACCCACCACCACCACCACCACCACCTCCAAGAGCAAGATCTCTGGAACATCTACGGGAAAGACAGTTCAGTTTAGCATAGCAGACCTGTCATCAAGAACATTTATCACTAACTCCTCTCTTAAATACCTACTAGTTACCGCACCATGAGAAGTTATTTGACCTCTCTGAGTATCAGTGAACTCATCTATAAAATGAGAATAGGAGGTATGATAATAGTTGTGATATTTTCATCACAGATTTGTTGCAGGTTTAAGTGTGAGAGCATATGTAAAGCACTTTGTAAACTACAACATGTAATATGCAAATACCACTTATCAGAATCAATGTGTAAATATCAGTTATTATCACTGATTAATATGTAAATATCAGTTATCAACCAATGTGTAAAGATCAGTTATCATTATCAAATAATATGTAAACAACAATTATTAGCAGTGTGTATCAGTTATCAATGTATAAAGATCAATTACCATTATCAATCAATATATAAACATCAGTTATAATGATCAATGTGTAAATATCAGTTATTATTATCATTACAAAATTTAAAAAGGAAGATGAGAGGTAAGAGAAAGAAACTCAAGAAATCCTAGCTCTCAGATGGGAATATAGAAATAAATTCCTAGTGATTTTAATAAACTATCTGCCCAGATGAGGTACAGAAAATCAGTGGGAGGCAGCCCTAGAAGGGTCATAGTTTGGGGTCACCTGATACTTATCCAAGTCTTTTCCAGATAGCAGCCAGCTAAGAATATCAGCTTCACATATTAGGATATTAAAAATACTACAATTACTTTTAAACACACAAAAAGGGGGGAATGAAAATAATTTTATAGAAAAGGACCCTAAACAAAACTATCATTATTAATATTTCTACAGTGGTGATAAGAGAGATGGATTGGAATTAGATATGAAAAATATGGAATATTCTGTAAATGAAACCCAGGGGAGACCAAGTGAGTTATGAAGGTCATTTCTCATTAATGTTGAACTTTTTTATTTCTTCCTAGACTGCATTGTCATTCAGGCTTTGAATACAGCTTCTAAGATATTTCAGATTCTTTTGGCAAGTACTATAATAATAGGGACTGTTTATCATCGGTATAATAGTACTACTTTAGTGTTTTTAGGCAATTTTCTTTCATCTAATTACTACCAGAATTTAATAATGACTCATTTATATAGTTTTAAGTTTTCCAAAGTACTTTACCTATATTATTTCATTAACCATCACAACATCCTTGTGGGATAGAGTACTTTTGTGTCCATGGGAAAGCTGGCAAAACTGAGTCTCAGAGCAGATGAGTTTCCAAAGTCATATAGTTGGTAACCGGAACTCAAGTCTTCTGTGAGTCATATTCTCATTCTACAAAACCAAGTCAACAAACATTTATCAAGTGCCTACTGTATGCTAGGCATTACCTCTTTCTTTGTATAGTTAAAGGAATTTTTTTTTGGAATAGTGTTGTGAAGGACATGACACTGAAGAGTCCTCTGATATGAAGGGAAAATCAATGGATGTAGTTGAATGTGAACTCTCTGAGGGCAGGGACTATTCATAGCATCACAGGGTCAGAGACATAGAGCTGGAAGGTATCTGAGGTTCAGAGAGGTTATGTCCTGCCTGAGTCACACAGGTCATTAAGTAGGTTTTTGTATATCCTCGGTCTAGTATAGGAGAGGCATTTAATACATTCAGTATATGAAGAGGGTTACAATAGCCCTGTGAGGTAGGCAGGGTAGGGATCATGACGCACATTTTCTAATTGAAGAAATTGAGTCCAGAGAGAAGAAATGATTTGTTCAAAGTCAAACAATTACAAGGCAGAACTCCAACTGGGATGCTGGTTTTCTGATTCAATATATTGGAAATTGCCCATGTCTTTGTTCAGTCTTGTCCTCTTCATGATGCCATTTGGGCTTCTCTTGGCAAAGATACTGGAGAGGTTTGCCATTTTCTTCTCCAGCTCATTTTACAAATGAGGAAACCGAGGCAAACAAGGTTAAGTGACTTGTACAGAGTCACATAACTAGTAAGTTTCTGAGGCTTGATTTGAACTCCTATTTTTTTTTATTTCAGACTGAGTGCTCTGTCCACTGTACCACTTAGCTGCCCAATCATCCCTTAAGCTACATGAATAGAGGGAGAGTGATTTGAAAAGCTTCTGGATAGAATAAAGCACTTGGCAACTGCAATGATGCTCTAGAATCATCTGCTGTCAAATCCAGGAAGGACAAAAGACCAGTTTGTCCAATCCTCTCATTTTACAAGAGGAGAAATTGGGGCCTAGAGATGGGAAGGCCCAAGGATAGTTCTTGATGTCTCTCAGTTTCTCCCAAAAGTCACAATCTTTCTTTGAATCTCTCTGGGGCTGGAAACATTTTCAAGAGGTGTCTGAGACAAAAGGAGCTAATGCTGAAGGGGTTTTAGTAGAGAGTTCCTAGGATCCTAGGATTATTGATTTAGTGTTTCAAGGGGAATTAAGGTTATTTAACACAATCCCTTTATTTTACAGATATGGAAATTGAGGAACAAATAATGACTTGGTGTAATGGCAAGCACAGAAGTAGTTCACACCTCATTTCAGCTATTGAATTAACACCTTTTTTCAGTTCAAGCTTCTTTTGAGCTTTGTATCAAGTCTATTAAGAAACAGAATGTGAGAACCCTACAATTTGTGAACCCTAGAACTCATGAGCTCCTGCAACAGGAAGGGGAGCAGCTATGACCGTATACGAGGAGAATCCCAGGCTGGAGACAGCAGAACTGAGAAGACTCTTATAGTGGCAGAGTCAAGAAGGAGAAAACTTGTGGTATCCTGGCACTCTGTCTATCTGCTTTGTGTTGATGTCTGTTTGTGAAACTTTGTATAGAAGCCCTGGAACCTTACTGGAAGCCCTAAAAGAGGATTTTCTGGTTGTATGTTTACAGAAATCCTGGAGGAGGGTTTTGGAGGTCCTGGGACTTTACTGATGATTTGTGCTGACCTCTTAGACCTTGTTTGTGGGTCTGTGTTTAGTTCTCTGTTGATGAATTGTGCTGACCTCTTGGACCTTGCTTGTGGGTCTGTATTGATTTCTATATTGATGATTTGTGTTGAGTTCTCAGACCTTGTTGGTGGGTCTGAGTTAATTTCACAGTCAGATAGTGAATTGATGATGGTGCTGGCAATGTGTATGAATATTATTGTGGCTCTGTCAAGCTTTATCTTCCCAGAAACAGAAACTGTGAATGACTTGAGGTGAACTGGACACTGTGAACTTCAATATGGAACAGGAACTGGACAAAGAACTGGATAAGGAGCTGGACAAGGAACTGGGAGCTGCCTGCCTTTGAACCCAGGTGACAGTTGGAGCTGGGACCATGGAAGAGGAACCATGGAAGCTGAGAACCAGCGTCGAGTAGAGCTGAAAGAAGACTTTACTTGGATACTGTGTACTTGGATACTGAGAAGATTATGATTTACTGTGACTTAGGGGTGGAGAACTTTGACTTTTGTACTTTGAGATTGAATTAAGGATTTTGTGATTGACTAAATGAATGTACTTTGTTTAAAACTAAGTGACCACTTTGGTGAAAACTATATGGCCATTTTAGTGATAAGTTGTTGAGTTGTGACATGGTGAATGCTACATTTTGATTTTCTGGGATAAGTTGTAACATTCTGAATGCTGTACCTTGATTTTCTTTGGATGTTTTGTTCTTATTTGTTATTTAATAGAGAGTTCATTATATTAAGTAATCAGAACCTTGAAAGCTGTTCACAGCAGCAATCCTCTGAAAAGGGATTCATGCTTGTCTTTACACTTGGCCAAGATCACACAGCTTGCAAGAGGCAGAGCTGGAATGTGAATTCAGATGAAATTCTGACATTCAATTTGTCAAACACCTACTGTGCACTAAAATTTTTTCTAGGGCCTATTGAAAATATAGAATAAATGTAAGTCGTTATTGATTAGAGAGATGCAAATCAAAACAACTCTGAGGTACCACATCTCACTGGTCAGATTGACTAAGATGACAAAACAGGAAGATGATGAATGTTAGAGAAGATGTGGGAAAGTTGAAACATTAATTCATTGTTGGTGGAGTTGTGAACTGATTCAACCATTCTGGAATGCAATTTGGAACTATGCCCAAAGGGCTATAAAAATGCCCATACATTGACCCAGAAATACCATTTCCAGAGCTGTATCCCAAAGAGATCATATAAATGGGGAAAGGACTCCAAAATATAGTAGCTCTTTTTGTAATGGCAAAGAACTAGACATTGAGGGGATACTCATAAATTGGGGAATGACTTAACAAGTTGTGGTATATGAATGTAATGGAATATTATTGTGCTATAAGAAATGAGGAACAGGCAGACTTTGGAAACACATGGAAATATTTAAATGAACTGATGCTGAGTAAGGGGAGCAGAACCAGGAGAAAAGCATACACATTAACAGTCACATTGTGCTATAACTGACTTTGATATATTTAGTCCTTCTCAGCAGTGCAAGGACCTAAAACAATTTCAAAGGTCACATGATGAAAAATGCCATCTACATCCAGAGAACTATGGAGTCTGAATGTAGAGTGAAGCAGATTACTTTCTTTTTTTGTTTTATTTTGTTTTGTTTTCTTTCTCATGTTTTTTTCCATTCATCCTAATTCTTCTATACAACATGACTAATATGAAAATATGTTTAATAGGAATGTATATATAGAGCCCATATCAGATTGCAGGCCATCTTAGGGAGGGAGGAGGGGGAGAAAAATTAAAATTTATGGAAGTCAATGCTGAAAATTAAAAATAAATAAACTAACTTAAAAAAGAAAATATGGAATAAATGTAAATCACAGTCTTTGCCCCCAGTGATGTTTTAGTTTAACTGTGCAGATGAGGTAAGCCAGGCAGCTAGAGGTTGAAATGGATAGAGTACTAGACCTGGAGTCAGGAAGCCCTGAGTCATATTCTGCCTTATACTCTTGCTAGTTGTATGACCCTAAACAAATCACTTAATCTCTATCAGCCTCAGGTTTGTCAACTGAAATAATAGCACCTACCTCCCAGCGTTGTTAAAATGATGGACAGAACGGCTTGTTAAGCTTGGGTTAGTATCATCATCATCATCATCATCATCATCATCATCGTCATTTTCTTCACCATTATCATTAGCATTTATACAGAGATCTAAGATGTGTAAAGTTATTTACAACAACCAGGGGAAGTAGGTACTATCATTTTTGCCCATTTTACAGATGAGGAAATTGAGGCAAAGAATATATTAAATGACTCACCCAGGGTCACATAGCTACTGTCTGAGGCAGCATTTGAATTTAGGACTTATTGCTTCCATGTCCAGTACTCTTATCCGCTGCAATATCTAGCTGCCTTCAGACTAGATCTGAAGTCCTGAGGTTTATTTGCATGCTGTGTTTTACAATAAGAAGAATCTGGGGACTGGGAGTGGAGGGGGCCAGGTCAGAAGTGATAGAAGTGGCCTGGCAGTCTGCTAAAGTCTTGAGAACATAAAGAGATTACCTTGTGATTGTGTTGCCCATCAGTGAAACCTTTGCCTCCTCTTTTCTAGGCTCCTACTTCACACACAAAATGGAGTTTTCAGTTGCTGTCTCCTCATTTTTTGCTGTGCGACTCTTGTCTCTCGTACTAATTTACAAGCTTCTGAACATCACGGACCAGGGCTCATTTCTCTTTCTATCTTCCAATAATAATGACAGTGAGCATTTTTTAATGCTTTAAGGTTTGCAAGATGTGTCACATGTTTAATTTTTAATTACTTTAATCCTGACATTTAAGATTTAATTAATCCTCATAACAACCCTAAAAGTAAAGTAGGTGCTATTATTATTTCCATCTTACAGATGAGGAAACTGAGGCTGAAAGAGAATAAATGACTTGCCCAGGGTCACAAAGTCAGTGTGTCTGAGGTTAAGCCTATGAGGAAGGATTCCAATTCATGTTACCTTGACTTCAGAACTGGTACCTTAGTTACTTCTCCCATAGCTTAGTGGAAAACTGAGTAATATAATGTGTGTAAATGTATGTGTGTGTATATGTACACATATGCACATATATATGTATGTGTATATGCGTGTGGTGTTGGTCAGGTTTTTCAGTCATGTCTGACTCTTGGTGACTCCATTTGGGGTTTCCTTGGCAAATTTACCAGAGTGGTTTACCATTTCCTCCCCAAGCTCATTTTACAGATGAGGAACTGAAGCAAGCAGGGTTAAATGACTTGTCCAGGGTCACATAACTGGTTAAGCATCTGAAGCCAGATTTGAACTGAGAAAGATGAGTTTTTCTGACTCCAGACCCAGCACTCTATCCACTGTGCCACCTAGCTTTTCTCTCTTTCTGTTTACATATATATGTATATATACATAGATGTGTATATATGTATATATACACATACATATATATCCCACACATGAGTTATATACATGTATATTACTTAATATATTTATGTATATAATATATGAAATAAATGGGGCCGACAATCCTTGGATGATGAAATTATCACATGACAGTAGAGAAGGTAACTCATTGTAAATCTTGAAGTACCAATGACATTTTTAGATATATGGAGAGCTTTCTTCTCAACTCTCTTGTGAAAGCCCCATAATCCAAGGATTATTAGCCCCATTTTACAGATGAAGAAACTGAACCTCAAAGCTCAAAGTTAAGTGACTTTTATAAAGTCATACAACTAGCAAACAGTGAACAGGAATGCACATCTTTTGACTTGGAAAACAGTTGAGGTGAATGCCACAAGCACTAAATTAGAGAAGGGGACAGAGGTGTGTGCAAAACCCTAAACCTGTTAGAAAGATGAGAGTCATTTATCCTACTTCTTTCCATATCTCATTTTCAAGAAGAAAGGAGTGTGTGTGTGGGGGGGGATTACTTGGCCCTCCTTTAATTGGGACTTTGAAGGACTATCTCTTATGTGGATCTATACTTCTGTCAGGGCTGGGCCCTGGGCCAGAAGTCAGGATAATTTACAGAGCCACAGGCAAATGTCCTTCCTTTTGACCAGCTTTGGTCTTAATTATTTAAAAAGACTTTAAATTTTATGAGAGCACTCTAAGTCCTGGCAGCTAAGGGGACTTCAAAAAAGTAAAAAAAAAATAAATCCAGATGTTCAGAGGACATTGGAATCAAACTGACTGCCATGGAAAGGATGTTTGGGCTTGTCTTATACCTAAATACCCTTGGTCATCCACCCCCAGAACTTCAGAGTCTGCTCCAGAAAGAATAGTAGACTAATAATAAGAAGGCCTGGCTTTGAACAATGTCTCTGTCACTCTGTGGTCTTAGACAAGTCACTTATCTTTTTCTGCTCTCATTGTTCTCATCTATAATATGGTGATGCCAATACCTAGAATATATAATAAGAGAGTTTGTGTTTTGTGAAGAAAGTGTTTTGTGGAGCAGGGGGTTCTTAAGCTACTTAAGTATCCTGGATCTCTTTGGTAGTTTCAATAAAGCTGAGGGACCCTTTCTCAGAATCATGCTCTAAAATGCGTAAAATAAATTACATAGGATTAAAAAGGAAAAAATGATCACGGAAATGCATGTGTGTCTATATACGTATATGTATGTGTATATGTGTGCATTTTTTAAACCAAGTTCATATACCCCAAGTTAAAAAGTTCTTACCTAGAGGCACTGTGAAGCAGTGGAAGGAACATTACACCTGCATTTAGGAAAAACCTAGATTTTAATTTTAAAACTGAAACTCATCAGCTATGTGCTTCTGATAAAATAATTATAACTTCTCTGGCTCTAGTTTCATTTCCCGCAAAATGAGAAGAATAATCTTTGCTTTGATATTAGAGTGTAAGTCCCTCCACTATTATGGAAACTCCTTGAGGGCAAGGACTGGTTTTGGCCCTCTTTGTATCCTCAACACTTATCACTGTGCCTAGAACATAGTAGGCACTTAATAAATGTTTATTGATTGGATTGATCTATGTGCCTTATAGGATTATTGCTAGGAAAGTGTTTTGGAACCATAGCAGAATATCCCAATAGAGAAATAGGGATTATAAGAGAAGAACTTATTGTCTGCACAACAGAAATAATTGGTAGGACAGAAATACTTGAAAATATGATGACAAACTTTACAAAAAAACAAACCAAAATGACAACCAAATTGGGAGTGATTGATTAGAAATGCAAATATACAGAAATGAAGAATGATCTGGAAGAAGAGAAGCAAAAATATTCAACATTAAAAGAAATAATCCCTATACAAGTAAAATATATTAATCTCAGAGGGAGGAGGAATAGAGACAATTTAAGTATTATAGATCTCCTAGGAGAATAGGACAAGTAAAACAACAACCAAAAAAACCTTGAACATCAAGATGCAAGAAATAATACAACAAAACTGCCCAGAACTTCTATGAAAACAGACACAAAATCTCAATCAAAAGAAACCACAAATTGTCAACACAAAAAATAAACCTATATTGTCCAACTCCAAGACACACAGCAGTTAAATCTAACAATTCCAGTGACAAACAAAAATTTTCTGCAAGTGACCAGGAGAAACCTTTAAATATAAATGAGAAGAAAATTCAGTAGCATAAGACTATTCTGCATCTGCCAGAAAACACAGGAGGAAATGGAATAATACGTTCTGAAGAGCAAAGAAACTCAAAATGCAACCCAAGGTGGTATGCTGTGCAAACTTGAACCAAATTATCATTTTTAAAAGATAGCCAATAAAATAGAGGTATTATAAATATTTTTAAAAGATGCTAATATATTATTCATTCTGCTTTACCAGACAATAGATATATAAGAAAAAAGAATACAGCTGCCAAGGAAGTCACAACAGGATAAATTACCCCAGAATAAAAGGGGGGAAAGAGAAAAATGCTGATTGGGTTTAATAATAATACAAAAATTACAGTGAAAAAACAACAGAGGGATCAATGAGAGATTTCTTTATCTTAGATTTTGAGAATAAATTTCTCAAGTAAATTTATATTCTCAAAATACACAAGGAGATAATGATGAAAACAGCACTTTAAAAAAGTGATAGAGGAAAAGGCTTGAAATATGGATTAAACAGCACAATGTGCATACCTTAATTAAAACTACTTTATTGCTAAAAACTGCTACCTATCATCTGAGCTTTCTGCAAGTTTGTAGTCTTTTTGCTGGTGGAAGGTCTTGCCTCCATGTTAATGGCTACTGACTGACTATGCTGATGGTTGCTGAAGGTTGGGGTGGCTATGGCAATTTCTTAAATAAGACAACAGTGAAATTTGCCACATCAATCGACAATTTCCTTTCATTTGAAACCTTGTAGAGTTTGTAGTTGTAGGGTTATTAGTCAGCCTAATTTCAATATTGTTGGGCCTCAGGAAATAGGGAAGACAGAGAAGAAGGAGAAGTACTGGAGACCAACTGGTCAGTGGAACAGTCAGACGAACACATTTATTGATTAAATTCACTGTCTTACTTGGTATGTTCCATGGCACCCAAAATCAATTACAATAGTAACAACAAAGTTCAAAATGACAGATATATAATGAAAAAGTTTGAAATATTGTGAGAATTACCAAAATATTACTCAGAGACACAATGTGAGCCCCTGCTGTTGGAAAAAAAGATGCTGATAGACTTGCTCAGGAAAGGGCTGCTGCAAACCTTCAGTTTGTAAAAAATACAATATCTGTGAAGTGCAATAAACCAAAACATAAGAAAATGAAATGTAGCAGTAATTGTTTGCATGATATCTCTCCTTGATGGTAGGGACTGTTTTTGGCTTTCTTTATATATCTACTGTTTAACATAGTGCCTGACACAGAGTAAGAGCGTAATAAATGTTTGCTGACTTGATCACATAGAACTTTTATGAAAAAATGTCCATGCATTAGGACATGAATTCAAATGTAATAATAAAACTATATATGATAATTATACTATTATATAATATGTATTATATATAATAATGACAAAATAAATATAAAGAATAGCTGAATAGGAGGCAATGGAAATGAATGTAAAAGATTTGCCAGCCATTCCATAGTGATTTTTATCTTCATCATCATCATCAACAGAAACACCAGATTTGGATTCTAATGCCTCAATGTGAACTGGGCTTGCTATACGAATAAGTGGGAATGGTCCTCATTAAATCAATATTGGGAAGAATAGCTGGAAATGCATAGGGAATAAATCCAGGCTGGATTATTTCCACAGATATATGGAAGCATTTAAGTATCAAAATATTTTAATTATATTTGGTCTTCCCAATCATTATGTTCACTTCTTTCTCACCTTATACCTTTTTCTCTACAATGTACCATAGGGTCTTGAAGGCCATGGACATATTTTATTCCCCTTTGTGCCAGCATCTAGCATTATTTACTGAATGAATGAAGGGGGAATAAAGAGTTTATTCCAGTGGAAGAAAGACTGTCACTGTTCTTTCTAAGAATTTTGTAAATTTTTGTTTATGATTTCCTCAAGCCAGATTCCTTGTACTTTGAAAGCTATAGCTAGAAGAGTATAAAATGTTAGATTTTGAAACATAAACCTAGACCATTAGAACAGGATTAGAAAATAGAATGCTAGAAGATAGAATTTTAGAGCTGGAAGAGAGCTTATAATACACAATATCAAAGTCAAATGGGACCTTAATGATTACTCAATAATTTGCAAAGTTAGGTGGTAGTAGATTGTGGACTAGACCCCAAGTCCCCCAAATCATAGAACAGAGGGTTTTCCCCAGCTTACAAGCTCTTGGACTGTTTTACTTCCTGTAGGGGAATGCAACATTACCCTACAGCTAGTAAAACAGTCCAAGAGCTTGTAAGCTGGGGAAAACCCCTCTTTGGCTGGCAGAATCTCAATGTGTTGTCTTAGGAAGACCCAGCTGCTGGCAGTGCCTCAATTTCCTAAAACTAATAGGAACATGCCCTATGAGGATGGCACTGTGTTATTAACGCTAGAAAAGTCAATTGAAAATGCAAAATCATATTAATTATTCTCTTGGCCCACAAATAAGCTATAATTTAGCATCTGGGGCTTTCCCTACAAATTATTATTTTTTTTACTTAATGGGGAATTATATTTGCCCCTATGCAGAAAGGGGGAGAGGGCCTGGGTTCTTAGGGCCAGCAAAGGCACACACCTGAATGGCACAGGATTCTTGCTTGTACAGTTTGTGTTTTTCCACAGAATCCTTGGGCTATAGACATTTGTGATTATAAGGAATCAGTTTCCTGTCATTTGAAGTGAATCCCTTAGCATTCTTTTGATGGTCATGTATTAGCTACAAGTTAGACCCTGTGCTAGGCACTGGCAGAAGACACAAAGCTGAAAGAAGATGTGGACATTTCCTTAATAAGACATAAGCACAGATAGATCTAATATAAATTAGAATGAATAATTCACCAACTGACATTTATTAAGCACTTACTTATGTGTGGAGGCACTGGACTAAGAATAAATGCAGAAAGGAAATATAAAATACTAAGGGATCTTATGGAAAATATGGCATATGTAAATGGAGTGAGATTAAATAACAATATAAATGGACATGTATGTGTATATGTGTGTACATACACATGCATATGTATATATCTATGTGGGAAATAGCTGTATAAACTGAGCCATAGAGAAGGAAAGTAAATAGATGAAGGTTGAGTTAGCAGCAGTCTGGACTAGGACGTGGTTCTTATTTTCGACTCCAGTTTTCTTTTCATTGAAAAGAAATTGAATATTACCTTGCATGTGTCCAATTGCTTTTGATCTGCCAAAGTAGCAATCTTATATTTTAGATAAAAGAAGTTCTAGAGAATCATCAAATCCCACTGGAGAATTTTGTTTCTTGTATTCCCTCTTTGCAAAATTATTTGAAAGCTTTAACATTTTCCCTTGGGCAGCTAGGTGGCACAGTGGAGGGAATTCTGGCCCTGAAGTCAGAAAGATTCATCTTGCTGAGGTCAAATTCAGCCTCAGACACTTACTAGATCGTGACCCCGGGCAAGTGATTCAACCCTGTTTGCCTCAGTTTCCTCATCTGTAAAATGAGCTGGAGAAAGAAATGGCTAACCATTCTACTATATTTGCCAAAAAAAAAATCCCAAATGGGATCATGAAGAATCAGACACAACTGAAAAATTACTAAACAATAATCATATTTCCCCTCCTGTCTTCTCTGTTGCATACTAACTAGTAGAATTACTGCATTCCAGGCTCAGCTCATCCACTGATAAGTAGCTGTGTGATCATCCCTTATCTGAAACCCTCTTTCCTCATATGTAAAATGAAGAGTTTTGGACTAGCTAATATCTAAAAGCCTCTTCTATCTCTAATATCCCATTTCCTACTGGTCTGCCAAGTATTCTGTATTCTAAGTGCTTATGTTCTGAGCCATTTTCTGTCATCTCTTACATTTGATGGCAGCTAAAACAAGTGGAATAGGAATCAAGGAAGACTGATTATCTCCTTAACAATTAGAAGGAATATAATAAGTTCCTAGCACCTGTTCTCTGCACTTAGCTATACAAACAATAGCAATTAATAAATGTTTGTTGAATTGAACTGATTAATGTAAATAATGGAAATGTGTATAAGGAGATGTGACCTAAATGAGAAATTGGACTTCACTGAAGTTAATTAGACAAGTTTCCTGGAGAAGATGAATTCTGATGAGTTTGGGAAGGAGGAAAAGTGAGGTAGATTTGGTAGAGCAGAAACTGATGGGCATTTCTGAAGTTTGGGAATGACATGTGTGAAAGACCAGTTGCCATTGCAAATAGTTTTGCCTAATTGAAGTTCAGACATCTTTCTGTGGAGTGGCAATTACAAAGGCAGAGGGAGAAAAAAAAACTTTGTATTAAAAATCTCTCACCTAAGTCAAACATCCAAAGTCTGTAGAGAACTGACTGTAATCTAGAAGATGAAGAACCGTTATTTAATAGATAAAGTGGGCAAAGGACACAAACAGCTTTCCATAGAAGCAATATAAATGATCAATAATCACCCGAACAATTTAAAAATCACTAATAAGTGGAAATAAAAAAAATTAAAGTAACATTGAATTATAAACTCAAAAAGCAAAATTTTGCTTACTGAGCAAAAGCTTAAACTTAGCAAAATGCTAAATGATGGGAAAACTCATTTCGGGAGGAACAATGAGAAGGCAGGCAACTAATTCTATGCTGGTAGAGCTATGAATTAATCAAATCCCACTGAAAGACAATTTGAAATTATGAAAGAAAAATTACCAATTTTTTCATCCATTCTGACGCAGAGATCCCTCTATCGGAAGTACATAAATATGTAAATATGAACACATATACACATACACATATATACCCTAAGGAAGTTATTGATAACAAAAAGAGAACCACATGTAAAAAATGTTCACAAGGCCATAATTTGTGATGAAAAAAAAAAGTTTAAAATAATGCCAGTGCTTATTGTTTGTTAAATGACTGAATAAATTATGACATCTCAGTGTAATGGTCTATTACAGAGCCACAAACAATAAAAATTAGAATAATTCAGAGAAATTGGAAAGATTTCATGTGAAGTGATACAGGGTGAAAAAAAGCAGAACAGAAAAAATACATGATTTAACTATCAACTATAAAGGAAATTCAATATGGAGAGTCAAGAAAACTCAGGCTAAATACAATGATCAACGTGATTATCACATCAAAGATAAAGGACATTGGGGTAGCTAGGTGGCACAGTGAATAGAGCACCACCCTGGAGTCAGTAGGACCTGAGTTCAAATCTGGCCTCAGACACTAAACAATTAACTAGCTGTGTGACCTTGGGCAAGTCACTTAACCCCAATTGCCCTGCCCTCCCCTCTTCAAAAAGGAAAAAAAATGAGGCAGCAGTGATGGCACCTACCTCCCTGGCACCTACCAGGGTTGTTGTAAGGATTAAATGAGATGACAACTATAAATGCTTAGCGCAGTGCCTACAAAGCATTGTAGGCACTATATAAATAATAGCTATTATTATTATTATTATTATTATAGTGGTTTTGCCTTCTGTTTCCATTCTTGTTCTACCAATTCCAATGACTTATTTCTGAAATGCATTTTCCATCTCCATCTGCAGAAGCCCCTCTTTTCTTTCAAGTGGCTACTTTTTCTATTAAGTTTTTTTTAATTATTCCCAGGAAAAGTAAGCTCCCCATTAATCTTTTTCTCTTCAAATTTCTCACATTGCCTGAGCCTCTGCCCAATGATTTTGAGTTATGATGGGCTAGAAATGCAGGATAAAGTTTTGAACATAATTATTTGTGGACACACTCTCTACCACCACCCACAAGTTGACTGTAAGACCTTGAGAGTAGGGCCTATGTTGTGTCTGTTTTCACATTTCCTCCAGCACCTAGCAGATGACCTTGCTCCCAGTAGTTATTTAGTTAATTATTGTTGAATTTGAATTCAATTTGACTTCCTTTGGTGATTTCCAGTGATGGAGATCTCACTATCTCCTGAGGAAGCTCATTATGCTTTGAACAACTCTGTGAGGAGGTTTTTCCTTTTACTGAGTTAAAAATCTGTCTGTCTACATCTTTCTCTCTTATCCCCTTTCCTCCATTCTAACCAGACCAAGAAGAAGAATCACAATTCTACATGATGCCTCCTCCCCTTAGGCTGCCCCCTTCCCCACACCATCTTCCTTTTACAAGTAAGTTCTACATAACGAAATTGCTTACAAATGTCATCCTGGGAATTAGAAGCCAGCCAAGACAAGAACTTTGGCCCCCTGGCGCTTCTTCTAGTATTCCTTCTAATATATTCTGGTGATTTTTGGAGGATTCCCCAACCAAAGAACCTGGGGCAGAGTTTTAAAACAATAGTATTAAGAACAGACAATCTCTGATTTGCTAAATCCAAACGGCGTTAAAGGTTCCTCTTAAATGTCTGACTCTGCTCCAGAGATGGTGCTGAGGAATTAGAAACAGGAACTAAGAATAGGGAGCTTTGAGTTCTGGGATCCCCAAGAAGACACATCCTTTCTCTGGTTTAGCTCTCCCATTTTGAAGATGTGCATAAGAACACTTTCTACTCTCCTGGAAGGATTAGGAATGGGCCACCTGCACTGATGAGCCAAAGGAGCAGAAGGTGTGTGTTAACATGGTGCTGTAGAAACTGCGAGCTATATTGTGTATGTTTCATGTGGGCTGAGAAATTGTCCTTTTTTGTGTTGGTTGTGTACTCTGGGGTTTGGTTGTTGCTGCTGCTATTGTTGTTTTCTTCCCATTTCATAGTGTAAGGCTAAGCTTAAAACAAGGCTATTGGGAAACAGAACAGCTAGAATTAAACAGCCAAACCATCAAACACTAAAAATCACTCTGGATTTAAAAATCCATTTGCTATATTTAAATGCTTTTAATATAAACGCTGAAAGGGGAAGAGAAGGGAGGTTTAAAAGCTTTCTCTCCCTTTCTATGCCTTCCTTTCTCTTTCTCTCAGAGCAAAATTACCCTTTTCCCTCCCCCTCTTTCAGTATCCAGACCTCCTTAATTCAATTCAATTCAAATCCACATTTATTAAGTCTGCTATGTGCCTATTCAACTCTGGGCTCAACTCTTTGTCCATCTGTTCTGTCTGTCCTGGATATACGTACTATTGGACAAGCTTTATAGGATGTCTCTCCAAATGCTTGTTGAAATCTGGGCAGCAGACATTCTTCATCCTGTTGGTGATTCCAGGGTTGAATAGGAAGAGGAGAAAGAGTTGTATTGCTTTGAGGATATTACAGAGTTCCTTTTGCTGACCCCAAAATTCCCATGAGAGCATTTTTTCATTCAGCTACTGTGACTATGTGGCAGTGAGGCATAGAATACCATTACTTCCAAAGAACATAAGTTGAATGTCACTCAGAGGGCATTGAAGAGACGCACAGTAGGTGTGAAAATGATGCAATCTATAATAACTGAGGAGCTCTGACAAAAAGCGGGATTAGAAGACATTCTCAAGGAATTGCATGATAGAAAGACAAGATGGGCTGGTCACCTGGTAAGAATGAGGGGTGACAAGAGGACCCCCAGAGTGCCCTACCAGTACCTTTGCAGTGTCAGGAGAAATGAAAAAGGCCTCCATTGTGAAGGGTGAAGTGCCCTTGTTTGGGAGGGCATGGACAGGAGGCACACACTGGGCAGACACAGACAGGGTGGAAGCGGAATCATTGAAGAAAACCTCTGCAGTGACCTTTTTGCTTGGCACTGTGCTAGGCATGGGGATACATATACACAAATGAATTGGTCCATGTTCTCAAGGAGCTTATATCCTGTTGGAGAATGTGTGTAATTTGTAAACTTTTGAGAGCTAAAAAACAGCTAGCTATTGTTATTATATCAAAGTTTTCCAGCAGTTGAATATTAGCCCACTTGTATATAGGTCTTACTCTATTGACGCTCCTCTGGGTGCATTCATTCATTAACTCATTCAAATGTGTCTCAAGTACCTAACTCTGTGCGAAACACTGCCTCAGTAGGTGGGGAAGGAATTACACATTTGATTTAGATGCTTTTTCCCCCCAAGAAATTTACAGTCCATTTGGGATATGAATACATGGAAATAGACAATTGCATACAAGAAGTAGAAAGGTATCTGATAATCCGTGAGAGGGAAACAATTTGCTATTATGAAAGTGACTCCCAATCAGAAAATCTTAACTCTGCTACCTCCAAGCAGTATGACCTTTTTTTTTCTTTCTCTAGACTTCACGCTCTTTATTTATAAAATGGGAACTTTCTCTGTCTTCCTATAGTGAGTGCTAGAGTGCTTTGGAATCACTTCACTGTGAGCTATTATTATAAGCCAAAAACTACCGGGCAGAAAAGATGCTGGATTTTGAAGCAGGGGTCCTTAATTCTTATAGTGACATTGACCTCTCTGGCAATCTAGTTAATGAAACCTTTTGGTCCTTCTCAGAATAGTGATTTTTAATGCATACATAAAATTCATAGGATTACAAAGGAAATTATTTCTATTGAAATACACTTGTCAAAATGTATTTTTTAAGAGTTCACATACCTCAGGCTAGGATTTTCTATTTTCAAAGACCCAGGCGGTAATGCCATAGGTCTCATCAACCTTTGGGAAGTGAGTATTTCCTCTCCCAACCCTCTCTACCACTCCTGGTACTTTCATGGTTAAAATAAAATAATAGCTTCTGGCCATGCCAAAGCTACATAGTTAAAACATATACTTTGTATCCATCACTGTAAGGTATTGAAGAATCATGATTTTTAGAACTGAAAGTCTTAGAGATCATCTAATCCATTGTGCTCATTATATGTCATTATTTACACGAGGAAAGTAAGGCCTCCTAAAAAGGATACAACTGGTTAAAGATCACACAACAAATTTGTTGTGGAGTCAGGAATACAAGTCAGGTCTCCCAGGTCCTGGTGCATTGTTTATCACTTGATAAATCACAGAGCTTTGTCCCTGCCCTTAATGAATGCCACACTGAGTTTTAAAAATGAAAAGAGAATAACACACTCTAATCTAGGGACTTCCAATACATAACACTATGCTGTAGTTTGAAGTGCATTACAGTGAGTCAGGTGACTTGGGGGCTCAACTGTGACTGCCTCCAGCTTACTGAATGATTTGGGGTAAATCACTTCATTTTGCTTGATCTCAGGTTCCTTTTATTAAGAGGAGGGGAATCTCAAAAATTTCTTAGGTACCTTCTTGCTAAAAAATGTGATGTTGATGGTTTCTTCCAGTTCTAATATTTTAGGTCTCTTTGGACTCTGATACTCTATGAGTCTATGATAGATACTATGCTCATTCGATGCCACTTTGATTACTGTGGTGTTGATAAATGAGGGGACTAACACATTCTTGTCTAGCAAAGTTCAACTAATATGGAACCTTTCTTTGTAGTGTCCCTCTAGGTCTTAAAATAGCCTCCCACTGGTTCTTGGCAATTGGGTTTCTAGAGCCAGCATCCTCAGGCCCTTCCAAACTATTCTTTCTTTGATTTTTAGACTGACTTTGCCAATCAATCAACCAACTAATTTCTAATTCATCCCTGGCTCTTGCATCCCTAGACAATCTGGCTCCTACCTACCTTTTTGGCATTTTCCCCCACTCTTTTCCTTCAGGTATTCTACATTTCAAACTGGACTATTTGTAATCTTTCAAACATGTCTCTGTCCATTTCCTGTACATAGAATGACCTCCCAACCCCCCCCCCACTTCTATTTCTTGAAATCTTATCTATTCTTCAAAATTCAAATCAAATAACCTCTTATCCATAAAATCTTTCCTCACCACTTGCAGCTAGAAGTGACCTTTTTTGCCTAGGATAAATGCTCAGATCACCTTATTTGTATCTTTATCATACATTCTCAAATATTAAAATACAGTTATTGAAATAAAAAAAAGTAACGGATCCCAGGTATCTTGCACCATGATGGCTTTCTCATCTAATGACTTCAGACAGAAGTCACATATCACATATCAATATGTGATTGCCCCAGTACAGACCCTCCTCACTTCTTACATGTACTATTGTAATAGTTCCTAATTGGTTTTCTCTTCTTCTAATCTTTTTGATTTCCAGGTCATACACTGGCTTGGAATGGCTGCCACAACAATCATCTTAATGTAAACGCTGAACCATGTCACCAACCTGGCTACAGATCTTAGGTTGCTCCCTGCTATTACTCAGATAAAATTCAAAATCCTTAGCCTGTCACTTGAATTCCTGTCATTTCTACCTTTGTAATATCTGCCCTGTATGTCCCCTTCTGTCCTCTGTCACTGCAACCACCTTGATGGAGGTCCTCCTCACCTTATGCCTGGGTTATTGCAATAGACAGTAGTTTATTGTTACTGGTTTGTCTCTTTGCCCCAAATCTCTCCCCATTCCAATCTGTCTTCCACCCAACTATCAAAGTGATCTTAAAACTCCAGTCTGACCATATATTCCCCTCCTCCTTTCAGTAAACTCCAGGAGAGCCTTATCCTTCCAGGATCAGAAACAAAAGCCCCAGGACAGCTAGGTGGCACAGTGAATAGAGCACTGGCCCTGGAGTCTGGATGACCTGAGTTCAAATCCAGCCTCAGACACTTAACACATACACAAAAACCCTAGTCGTGTGATCTTGGGCAAGTCACTTAACCCCAATTGCCCTACCTTCCCCCTTCCAAAAAGAAAAAAAAAGCCGCTTATAACCTGGTCACTTCCTACAATTCCAGTTTTATTACACCTTCTATTCCCCACCAGATCCAGTGACATGGGCCTCGGTGCTTTTCTTCAAACAAAACACTCCATTTCTTGATTCTGGATGTTTTCACTAGCTGTCCCTCATGCCCAGAACGCCCTCCTTCCTTGTCTCATCTTTGATTTTAGCAACTTCTTTCTAAGACAACCCCTAATTTAGCTGGTACTTATCTTGTTTGTACATTGTTGTTGGTGTGCTGTCTTCCCCATTAGACTATTATCTTCCTGAGAGCAGGGAATGTTATCCCCCCCCCTTATTTTGTATCCCCAGCATTTAGGAGAGGGACTGGTACATAGTAGATACTTAATGAATGTTTGTTGACTGACTAAAGTTCTCCACTATCTGTGTATCTGCCCTTCTTCCCAGCAGAATGGAAACCACCCAAGAAAAAAGGACTGTCTCATTTTCCTTTTAGCACAGAATACTGACCCTCGATCATAGCAAGTGCTTGTTGAATGGAATCTTGGCATTCCTCTGAGCTCATGGTCCTATATATAGCAGGCTCTCAAATTATTGGCTGAGTTTGCTGAGTATCTATCATGTGGTCAAAGACAGCTATGGAGTGTGTGTGTATATATATATATATATATATATATATATATATATATATATATGCAAGAAATAACTGGGTTCAGGTCCTTCTTCTGAAATATATTAGCAAAGTGTCCTCAGACAAGTCACTTACATCCTTAATCCCAAAGACCACTCTATACAGTTGTTGTTGTTGTTTGATCTCGATTTTTTTTAAAGCAATTGGGGTTAAGTAACTTGCTCAAAGTTACACGGCTAGTCATTATCTATGTGTGAGTGCTCATTTTCTGAGGCTGGTTTTGATCCCGGGTCATCCCAATTCCGGGGCCAGGGCCCTTACTCACTGTGCCACCTAGCTGCCCCGATCTTGATTTTCACATCACAGGGTGATGTCTTGACTCATGCATGAATCCATTTAAGTGAGGTGGAGTTGCATGAAATCATAAACTTCACTCTCTCTTCCAGAGTCACTGAAGGCCAATGGCAAGATGAAAGTCAGGATGCTTGGTGATGGCTTGGGATGCAGTGGATGACCTTGGCATCTTTGATGACTGACCAAGCTCTAAGCACTCTACAGTGCCTGCTTCAGCCAACTTCATGGCCATTGGAACATATTGTTCTCATCTGCCCATTTCTCCAGTTTTTGCATGCTTGGGGTAGAGATCCCCCTAACTATCCAATGGGTTTGAGATCTGTTGGTTACCCTCAACCTGGTTTAGCCCATCTGCTGAGATAATTTACTAGAATGTGGCCACTCTACATGGTACAGCTTTTTGAAGCCACCAGTGAGAGTTGAGTGCTAGGTGGACACTAAAGGTACATGAACAGTCCTCAAAAGGGCTCAGAAGCTCTCATACTAGAGGTGCTAGTCCTCTTGAACCCCCTCCTTAAACATCTATAAGGTTGCAAAGCAGAACAACCTGTATTGCGGGAGAGATTTTCCTCATCTAGGAGTACCCTGTGTCAATGAATTGACAGACTCAGGCCTTACCAATATCCTACTAATGTTGATGATAAAAGCTCATTTTCTTTCCTATAATAATTATTTTTGTATTTCTCTTATATTCCCTATTTGACCACTAAGTCCAAGATTAGCAGAATCTATTCTTAGATTAATGAAATAGAGGGTGAAAATTAAGTGACTTTCCCAGGGACATGCAGCTAGGATGTGTCTGAGGCAGGATTTGGACTCAAGTCTTCCTGACACCAAAGTAAGTTTAGTTGAACTATTTATAATCTGATTAGAGACATGCACAGACTTGAAGTACTAAAGGTCCTTAAAGATTGATAGAGTCTGCAAAGGTTTACAGAATTGTAGATTTATAGGTGGAGGGGACCATAGAATATATCTGGAAAATTCCCTCATCATACAGATGAGGAAACTGAGTCTTGGAGATGTGAAGTGATGCATTCAAGGTCACCTAGTAAGTTAGTAGCAGACTTTGGATTTAAATAAAAGTTTCTCTGTCTCTCTAACTCTAGTTTCCTTACCATCATATCATGCTGTCTTCTCTTATGGAAAGGGTGGAATTTGAGTAGAGTCATGAAGGGCAGGATTATTTCATACCGTGGAAATGGTAATGAGCAATGCCAGAAATTTCTTTAGTTCTCTCTGGTATGAGTGCATCTATAGGACTCTTGAAGAATAGCAACATCTCTGTGGTATATGAATGCAATGGAATACTATTGTGCAATAAGAAATGATAAGCAGGCAGACTTCAGAAAAACCTGGAAAGTCTTACATGAACTGATGCTGAGTGAAGTGAGCAGAACCAGGAGAACATTGTATACAGTAATAGCAACATGGTGCAATAATCAACCATGATAGACTCCTCAGCACTACAATGATCTAAGATAATTCTATCCGAATCCTGAGAAAGAACTATGGAGTTGGAATGATGACTGAAGCATAGCATTTTCACTTACTTTTGCTTTTTTGTGACCCTTCCTTTTTGTTCTGTTTATTCTTTCACAACATGACTAATACAGAAATATGCTTAACATTACTGCACATGCATAACCTATATCAGATTCTTGCCATCATGGGGAGGGGGCATGGAAGGGAGGAGAAAAAAATTGGAACTGAAAATCTTATTTAAAAAATGAATGTTGAAAACTCTCTTTATATGCAATTGGAAAATAAAATCAAATACTATTTACTAAAAAAGAATAGCAACATCTTTTTAGTACAACAGCTGAGGTGCTACTGATGAAAGGGCTTATAGCAAAGGATATGGGATTGATCTAGAATCAATCAATCAGTCAAACAAAAAATTATTAAGTACCTCTGATCTGCTAGGTACTGTGTGCTCAGGCACTGGGGATTCAAAGACAAAAATCAAAATTAAATTAAAATTAAACATTTCCTTGCTCTGAAGTAACTAACATTTTAAAGACTCAAAGGTCTCACATTTGCAACAACCTTGTTCTACGATGGGGAACAAGTCCCTTTCCTTATCTGGGCCTTTATTTCTTCCTCAGAAAAAGAAGAAGTTTGTACAAATGATGTTCAAGGCCCTTGATGGCTCTACTAATCTGTGTGACTCTTAAGTCTCCCCCATGAAATCAATGTCCCCCATTGTATCTCTGAGTACAGATGAGACAGAAGCAGATATCTGATTCACCAAACAGACCACCAGGGGCATGCCTCTCTACATCTGACACGATGCTAACATCAATTACCACTTGTTCTACCTGTGTTGAGGACAGAAAAAATGATGCCCCCAAACTATTGCCAGTAACTACAACAGTTCCCAGCATCTTTTGCCAGCAGACCACTGAGAAAGCTGGTGTGGGCAGGATATGAAAGATATGTGGCTTTGTGGTAAAGGTTGGAGAGATAGAGAGAGAGAGACAGAGAGAGAGAGAGAGGAGAGAGACAGACAGACAGACACACACACACACACACACACACACACACACACACACACACAGATTTTTTCCTTTAGTCTTTATCAATTATCTTTGGAGATGCCCTATAGTAGCATAGAAAGAGCATGACCTCACATTTAGTAGACCTGGCTTCTAGCCTTTAGCTCTGACACCAACTAACAGAATCCCTGTTACAGAGCAAAGTCCTGTTCAGATATGGATTGTTTAGCTATGTCTCTATGAAATCCCTTCCAACTCTGAGGTTCTGGTAGATTCATCATTATTGTTCCTTCCAACTCCAAATCCCATGTTACAAATTTCTTTATACTGATAGGATGTCTCTCCCCTATTGCTCTGGAAACAGCCCGTATGTTTCTCCTCTAATGTGACCAGTACAAAACCAGAGTGCAAGTCATTGGTCAGGCCACAGGTCTTTGTGGGCAGGACCTGGGATGTTTCTCTACCATGATCCCTGACATCTTCCCTCCTCCCCCAACACGGCCAGATGCAAAATAGCTGCATACTACATTTGTGAGCTGAATAATTATGTGATTATAGGAATGTTGGGGAGATGAGAACAAAAAGCAAAATGTGAGGAGGAAGGATAACAATGAATAAAAACATTCTTATCTGAATAGAAAGAATAGTGAAAAAAAATTTTCCCAGTAGAAACATTACTTCCATGTCCAGTGATTTCTTAGATATGGGTCCTCCCTCCATCAACACAGGTAACTTCCTCCAGAAAATAGCTCCTCTACACTGTGGGGTGCCTCATAATCATTTAGTCATGTTTGACCCTTTGTGACTCCACCCTTGCACATAGACCATGCTGTCTGTGAAGTTTTCTTGGCAAAGATACTGAAGTCGTTTTGCTATTGCCTTCTCTAATGGATTAAGGCAAACAGAGGTTAAGTGACTTGCCCAGGGTAACACATCTAGTGTTTGAGGATGGATTTAAACTCAAATTTTACTGACTCCAGAACTGGCACTCTATCCCCTGAACTATCTAGCTGCCCACTCCTACAGAGCTAAGAGCCCTCTAAGTTTTCAAATTTCATCTTTCCTTCAAGGCCAGACCAAGGCCTATAGGATCCTAGATTTAGAACTGGAAGGGACCTTAGATGTTATTTCATTCAACACCCTCATTTTACAGAGAAGAAAATGTATGACCAGAAAGGTTAAATGACTTGTTGAACATCACACAGGTAGAAAATGGCAGAGTTGAACCCAGGACCCCTTAACTCCAAATCCAGGTCTCCTTTCCTTGTTTCATAATGGCCCCTGCTCCTGCATTTCAAATATCTTACCACTACAGGCAAATTGTTCTCTATTCTCTAGGGTTTTGAGCATTCATCATTGCCTGGTCCACACATTCAACATTTCTTAGATTTCGCCTTATGCTTTTAACCTTTGTGCTTGTGTAAATATCTCCAAAATTATGCTTTCTGGGCCTCTAAAGCAGATCTGATGTCTTAGCACCATTTTATCCTCCACAAGACTTGATACAGTGCTAGCTGTCTACTAGACACTGAATCAACAGTTGCTGGTGGTGACCCAAATTCGATGGAGAATACAAGTCTGAGCCTCAGTTTCCTCTCGTGTAAAATGAGGGAAGTCCAAAATGAAATTCATTGTATTCCCTCCTAAACATGACACTCTTGCAAACTTGCCTATTTCTGTCAATGGCATGAACTGTGGAATCATCCTTGACTCTTTCTCCTCCTTCACTCCTTATGCCGATTAGTGTCCAAGCCCTAGACATATCTCTCCTCGATATTTCTTGTATTCATCCCCTTGTCTTCACTCATAGGCTCACCACCCTCATTTGATTCTCACTTATTCTCTAGAATCTTATTATTGTCTGACAATTGTTTCCAGTTTCACCCCCACTCCAGCCCATACTTCATACAGTTGATAAAAGAATCTTGCTAAAACACAGGTCTGATTTTGTCATTCCCTTGCTGAAATGCTTTCAGAAGCTCCCTGTTGTCTCTAGAATAATAATAAAAAAAGTCTTTGACATGGCATTTAAGGCAGTATAGATTCTGGTTGCAATCTAAGTCTTTAACCTTATTTTATAGCACTCCCCTTCACTCCTTTCACGTTCCAGACAAACTGGATGCTAGTTATTCTAGAAATCTAACATTCCATCTTCCATCTCCAGGAGTCTGTATATGTCTTCCCCCAGAGCTGAAATATATTCTGTCTTTACTTATGCTTCTAGGGATATTGATCTTTGCCAGGACTTCCCCATGAGCATATCCTGATTCCCTATTGGCTCTCCCTTCTCCTTTAAATTTGCCTTGAATTGATTTATTTGTGCACCAATTGTTTCTTTTCAATAGAATGTAAGCTCCATGAGGGGAGGGGCTGTTTCCACTTTTGTCTTTGTATTCCCACCACCTTGCACAGAGTAAGTGTTTGTTTGCTTAATGGAAGCATTGAATTGAGGGAGTTAGACTAGATGGTCTCTAACATGCTTTCAGCCTTAAGTCCTAGGAACTATGTGAGGAGACTGAAATCCATGTCATTAAGATGATCTATTGAAAGAACTAAGGATGTTTCACCTGAAGAAGAGAAGGCTTTGGAAGAAGTAGACTAGACAATTACTTTCAAGTATCTGCATGTTTATTATGTACAAGAGACAGATGGATAATATCTACATAGCTACAAGACCACTGGGTGGAAGTTACCAAGAAGTGGCTTTTGGCTCAATGTAGGGAAGAATTTTCTAACAATCAGAGCTGTCCAACAGTGCCTTGGAGGTATCCTTTTAACTATCACCAGAGGTGCTCAAGTAGAGACTAGAATAAATGAGGGTGGGGAACTGTAGCCTCAAGGCCATGTGTGGACCTCTAGGTCCTTAAGTGTGACCCTTTGACTAAATCCAACTTCACAGAATAAATCCCCCTAATAAAAGGATTTGTTCTGTAAAACTTGAACTCAGTCAAAAGGTTGCACCCGAGGACCTAGAAAGCCACAAGTGACCTTGAGGTCGCAGGTTCCCCACCTCTCGACTAAATGAACACTTGCTAGTCATGTTATCAAGGAGAATTCATACATCAGGAAGGAAAGAAATTGGGTCAGATGACTTGTGATAGGCTTTAAGATTCTCATTCAGGACAGGGGGAGGTCAGAGAAAATTTGACAGAGAAGGCAGGTCTTGAGCTGGATCTTAAAGGAAAAATAGGACTTAGATGGGTCTAAGGAGGGAGTCTGGGAGTAAATTTCAAGCAAGGGGGATAACAATAGGGTGGCTGAAAAATGGAGTTCCCAAAGCTAGGAAACTGGGCAATTCTGGGCAGGAGGGTGAATTGCCAGGATAGTGACAAATTCTTGGACTTAGTCTTCTATAGAAAAGTGGAGGAATTCTACTTGATCTGATAAAACAACCCTTCTGAACAGGAAAAAAAAGCAGACACATGATAATGACCCATATGCATTGAACAAAAGGCAGTGAATAGTGAGTTAACCCTGGTGTCAGAAAGACCTGGGTCTAAGTTTTTCTTCTACTCACTGGCTGCATGACTCAGGCTTAACACCTCACTGTTCCAGGGATTATCAAATGAGATAACATTGGCCCCCCAAAATCACTTAGCATAGCTCCTGACAAACAGTAGATGCTATATAAATATTATTCCCTTCACTTCCCCTTCCCAGGCAACGCTCTAAGATTCTAGATTGCAGAAAAGGCATCTGTATTGAGAGAGGAAGTTTCTCACTGGGATATCCTTACATTGTTGAAATCACAGATCTGGTTAAAAAAATGGTAGAATATGGAACACAGTTCCATATTCCAAGCCACACTGTGACTTGTAGGAAACTTAAATGTAGCCTGTATATTTGAGAGTATCTATGTCTGTAATATGCTTGTGTCTATGTCTCTATGTACATCTCTATCATTTCTTTCTCTACCTTTACATCAGTTTCTATCTACTTACTTGCTCTGTCTGTCTATATCTACATCTAAATCTATCTCTTTCTCTTTTTCTATCTCCATTTCCTACTCTTCCCTCCCTCTCTTCCTCCCTCCCTCTGTCTCTCTCTGTCTCATCTCTCTCTGCCTTGTCTCTGTCCCTCTGTCTCTGTCTCTTTTTCCCTCTACCTCTATTTCTATTTTTTTCTTTAAAAACATTACATTTAGGATTGTATATTAAATTCAGTCCAAGATGGTACACAAAAGTAGGAGCAAAGGATCATTGTAGATAATTTGAAACATTATAGAACTTGACCTAGGTGGAGCTTGAGAAGAGGGCTAGTCCATCCCTCTTATTTTACTAGGAGAATTGTTGGAGTTGTAGAATCCAGGGGAATTATGGAGTAGAAGGGAACATGGTGCTTTATGAGATATTGTCCCTCCTTCCTCTCATTTTCCACATACAGAAATAGTGTCTAGCCAGGGCATTTAGGGAGAAGAGATGGGGATTTCTACTGATGGTGGATGTAGGACTGGTCATAAATGTATTGATTTTGGACTAGCAATGGAGGAGGAACTAGAAATGAGTATAGAAGCCTGTAACAACCAGATGAGTCACTTAGTATTTCCTGCTTTTCCTACACACTGTGTGTCCTTCAGCTGTACTGACCCATTGGGAAGGCAAATGATGGTGTTGGGTATGATTTTTTTAAATGACAACAATGGAAATAACAATAATTATTATTGTATAAATAGATAAACATACCACATAAAAATATAAATACCACAATAATAATTAATATATATATAAATTTTATAATATTAATTTAATTAGATATTATAACTAGATATAACAATTATATATTAATATAATTAAAATCATGTGTAATATTACATAAATTTTATGCATGGAGCGTTCAGGGAGGACTAGCCCCTCTGATGTGAGGGCCTGTCAAGCCCTTTTCAGGACTGCTCTTCCACTGTTGGTATCTACCTTTTACCCAATGCTCACTAGTGGCTCCAACAAGTTGCAGTATGCATAGTGGTCACACCTTGGTAAATTGTCTTGGCAAACAGGCTAATCCAGACTGACCTCAAACCTGTTGGTGAGCTAGGGGGATGTCTACCCCAAGCATGTTAAGACTTTTCTTGGCAGAATGGGTGGATGAGAACAGTCTGTTCCAACCACCATGAAGGCGGCTGTGGCAGATGCTGTTGAACATTTAGAGCTTGGTTAGACACTGAAGATACTAAGGTCATTCCCCACATCCTGAGCCACTGCTCTTGACATTTGTCCTGCCACTGGACTCCAGTGACTCAGGAAGAGAGAGTGAGGCTAAAAACTGTGCAGCTCTACCTCACTTTAATTCATGCACAAGTCAAGACATCACCTATGATGTCAACGGTCCTCTTCAAAAATGAAGGATAAATAAAAACATTATTCTAGGTATATTGTCTATTCATAATATATTTACATAATAATTATTAGAATATTACATAATAATAAAGGTTATTATGATAGCGTTTATATAGTGCTTTAAGGTTTGCAAAGAACTTTGCAAATATCATCTTATTTGATCCTCCTAATAATCCCAGGATGTAGAGTCTACTATCAGGCTGGTGTTTGTGTTTCTCCTTTTCTTTAGACATTTTGCATGAAGCTGAAGTCTGCTGCTAGAGAAGTTTGGTGGTTCATCAGGAAATTGAGACTGTGATGGCCAGAGACTCTGGATCCATCTTCAGCAACTTAGCTGACAAAGTATGTGGAGACTTTACCCCATCTCCCTTGAGAACCCCAGACATCATATTTATGTTTTCAAGGAACCAAATAATGACTTTAAGAAGGGTCTAGGCAGCTAGCTGGCACAGTGGATAGCCTGCTGGGTCAGGAGTCAGGAAGATTCATCTTCCTGAGTTTAAATCCAGCCTTGGACACTTGCTAGCTGTGTAATTCTGGGTAAGTCACTTAACCCTATTTGCCTCAGTTTCCTCATCTATGAAATGAACTAGAGAAGGAAATGACAAACCACTCCACTGTATCTGCCTGGAAAATCCCAAATGGGATCATGAAGAGTTGGACATGATTGAAATGACTGAACAACAAAATATTATTACTGCAGGCAGCTAGGCAATGCAGTGGATAGAGTGCTGGGTCTGGAATCAGGAAGACCTGGATTCAAATCCAGGCCCAGACATTTACTATCTATGTGATTCTGGACAAGTCACTTAATCCTATTTGCCTCAGTTTCCTCATCTATAAAAATGAGCTAAAGAAGGAAGTAGAGAGCGACTCCAGTTTCTTTGAAAAGGAAAGCCCAAATGGGGTCACAAAAGAGTAAGACATGATTGAAACAACTGAACAACAAGAATGCTATTATTATTGTTTATTATTATTATTATCATTAGTATTACTGTGATAGCTCCTATTATGTATCTTTTCACACTCTGCAGGACCCAGTGAAACAAGTACGATGGTACTGCAGACTGCTGGGTAAGGAACAGGGGAGTTGCACCCCTGCAGGCTACAACTGCCATTTGCTTTAAAAAAAAATTACAAATGGGGTGTTGTCATTCTGCAACAATAAAGAATAATTTCCATTCCTTGTGCACAAGAAGTCCAATTATAATCTAATTCAAATCAGATTAACTATGCTTTGATGGCATTTCCATTACATAAAAAATAAATTTATTAACCAAGTATAATGTGTTTTGACTATAGTTATAATGCTAATAAGGAGGCAGTTTAGCTGCTGTGATCTTGCATTTCATACCATGGTTGTAAAGAATTAAAAAAATAAAAGAGAGAATATATCCATATATGGGACAAGAAAGATATGTCTGAGAAATCGCACACATGAGAGATAGTGTGATTTCAGAGGAACTGTCAGTGAAGACATGTAAAAATCACAGCTTTTGTATCACACCTGCTGCTTGCTAGTTCTCCATGACACATTCTCATGGAGGCTCTGACTGACACACAGTGATTGTGATGCAATCCAAAGGGAGGTCTGGGGAAGGAGTTGTGACTGTCACAGAGCCAAGTACAAGGCCTTATTCGTGGTAGGTGAATAATAAATACTAATGAAATGAATGAATGAAAGAATGAATTAATGAATGAATGGTTCTCAGAAGCTTGGATAGGGTCTGCTGCACTAGTAGACTGGAAGAGACACTTGAAGCAATTAGTATTGTTGTTAGGGCATTGTCTAGGAACCAAGAAACCTTGGATTTAGTCCTGGATCCAATCTGACTTTTTGTGTGATCCTGGTCATATAATTTCATAGATTGGGCCCTCAGTTTCCTCCTCTGCAAAATGAGTTTGGGCTATATAAGATAGCTTAATCTGGAGTCTATAAATGTTAAAACATATCCATCTATCTATATGTGTATATAGATATAGATAAATATGGATAGATAGATATAAAATTTTGTTTCAACATAATTGTTTTTCTTTATAATCCCATGTATTTTATTTTATGTCTTTAAAAACATCCTGAGAAGGAGCACATAAATTTCATCAGACTGACAAAAGCATCTATGACATTAGAAATGCTAAGAGCCCCCAGTATAGATAATCTCTAAGGTACTTTTCATCTCTGATATTCTGGGTTATGACATTTTATATCCTAGCATCCCTTGCAGCTCTAGACATTTTATGGTTTGCACCCCAGTATTATATATCTTAAGGTCCCCTGTGATTCTGATTTTATACATTCTCTATCTAACATTTTTTTATCCATATTCTGCCATTTTTCTAAGTTCTATGTTCTAACATGTTAAGGTTCCTTCTAGCTTTTATATACTATGTCATATGTTCTAATGGGGCGTGTGGGGTGCTCAGGAGGATTAGCACCTCTGATGTGAAGGCTTGACTATCCCTTTTCAGGGCTGATTATTCACTTTTGGTCTCTATTTGATTCACCCAACTCTAACATGTGGCTCCAAGAAGCTATAGTATGTGCAGCAGCCACACCCTGGTAAACCATCTCAGCAGATGGGCTAAACCAGACTGAGGGTAACTGACAGGCCCCAAACCTGCAGATGAGTTAGGGGGATGTCTACCCCAACTATATAAAGACTTTCCCTGGCAGAATGGTCAGATAAGAACAATTTGTCCCAAAGGCCAAAAAGGCAGCTGAAGCAGGTGCTATATAGCGCTAAGAACTTGGTGAGATATTGAAGATACCATGGTCATGCACTGTACCCTGGGCCATTCCTAGTTGTCTTAATTTTTGTCCTGCCAGTGGACTTTTATGACTTAGGAAGAGAGAGAGAGAGAGAGAGGCTGATGACTTTCTGCAACTCTACCTCACTTTAAAACAATTCACAAAAAAGTCAAGGCATCACTCTGTGATGTCATTGGTCCCCTTTGAACAAATAACAACAACAATACAGTCTAACATTTTATGTTTTGTGTTCTGAAGTCACTTCTACCTCTGATATTCTATGCCTTAAAATCTCTAGTGCCTCTAAAACTTGATAGTCCCTCATTTCTGTTAAACATTCTTTTTTTACTGAGTTACCTAGATGTTTCCATGAAAAGGAGACTTTTTGTCTTTAGTGGTGATGGTCTTTGTTTGCCTGAATTATCAGAAAAATCCCAGTTCTTCACCTCCTTTAATTTGTACATATATGAGTATAGGTATAGTGAAGTCCATCATGCAGTTTGTCTCGTCAATGGAGATGGTCAACTAGATAGTCATGGTCATGTCAATGGGATCACATTTAACTGACTATCGCTACTGATGGTGGTAACTAGAGAAAGCTTCTCTTGACCACTCTAACTGAAAACAACAATAATAACAACTCAATTTATATGTCACTTTAAGGTTCAAAACACACCTTTTCTTTCATGCCCAGCAAGTAGTTATTATCTCCATTGCCTGAGGTGAAAATTGAACAGCTGGGGATGATCCAAGTGAGTGCTGGGAACTCAGCTGAAAGCATCCTTTGTAATAGTGTTTCACCTAATGTCACTGTCAGTGAATGGGGACAATGAGTTTGCTGCAAGGTGTGCTTATAAAAGAGAGCATAGGTGTTGCTAGGTGAGTGTCATTATTCCCAATTTGTTTTGAGCTGTGAAGGTAAAATGAGATAACTCATTTGAAGTACTTGGCAAATTTTAATGCACTCTATGCATTTAATGCTCCTCCTCCTCCTCCTCCTCCTCCTCCTCTTCCTCTCCTCTTCTCACTCTCCTCTTCCTCGTCCTCCTCCTCCTTCTCTTCTTCCTTCTCCTCCTCCTCTCTCTCCTCCTCTTCCTCCTCCTCCTCCTCCTCTCTCTCCTTCTCCTCCTTCTCCCTTTTCTCTTCTTTTCATTGTTATTGTTGCCAATGTTGTTAGAAATGGCTCACTTTGGGGGTGGCTAGGTGGCGCAGTGAGTAGAGAGTCTGCCCTGGAGTCAGAAGGACCTGAGTTCAGATTTGACTTCAGACTCTCAACACACACAAACAAAAACCTAGCCGTGTGACCTTGGGCAAGTTACTTAACCCCAATAGCCCTCCCAAAACAACAACAACAAAAAAGAAATGGCTCACTTTTAAATCTCTTGGGCACTTTAACCCTATCATGAAAGGAATGATGGTCTGGCTGAGCAAAACTTTTTCCCAAAAGTTTATATAGCAGTAGTGGAAAATGAAAGACAATGTGAAGAGTAGATTTCTAGTTTTCTCTTAACTAGTCTCTTTCTGATTTTCTAAATAAAAAAATAATATAAGGACAATCAGGAAACTCAGCATGACTTAAAAGTTAGGGTCCTAGGCATAGTATGTCCTCAGTTCTCTTAATAAGAGCTCCTATTTGCAGAGAACTTGCCTTTTTCTTCACACTGATCTTATGAGAGTGGAAGTGCCAGAGTTTGTATTCATGTTGATGACAAACCAGAGACTTAGAGGATTGAAGTGATTTGTCCAATGTAATAAGGTTAATAGTAAGTAAACTTTTATTAAGGTCCTACTGTGTGTCAGACACTGTGCTTAGCTCTGGGTGATATAAGGAATGGATGAAAGACAGACCTAGCTGACATGAAGTTCATAGTCTAATGGGGGAGACAACATTCAAACAACTATATATAAACAAGAATTAGACAACACACCTGAGTAAAGGTGATAGAATTAAGGATTGGGGAAAATTACCTGCAAAAGGTGGGATTTTATCTGAGACTTAAAGAAAGTTGGGAGGGAGAAATGAAGTAGGAGAGAGCATGGCAGGTATGGGGGATAGCAAGTAAACATGCCTGTAGTTGGGAATTGGAGAGCCTTGCATGAGGAGGTCCCAGTCACTGGTGGGTGTGGGGAGAAGACTAAGGAAGGACTCAGGAGACTGGCATAATAGGTGGGTGCAAGTTATGCAGGGCTTTGGATGCCTATTTGAGTCTCAAGATGATGAGAAGCAGCTGGAGTTTACTGAGTGGGGTAGGACTTGAACTCAGGTCTTCTCTACCCAAAGCCAGTTTTCTTTCTGCCATATCACTACTTCTGTTTCAGTTCCTGACTTTGGTTCAGAACATCCCCTGACTGGAGAGGTTTATACAAACTGATGCTGAGTGAGAAGAGCAGAACCAGGAGAAATCTGCACACAATTACAGAGACAACGTATGTGTGACAACTAACTTCTCAGCAATTCAGCGATATAAGACAACGTCAAAAGATTCATGATGGAGAGAGAGGTCTACCTTTAGAGAAAGAACTAGAAAGAACAGAGTTTGAATGCAGATTGAAGCAAACTACCTGTTCTTGTTCTTTTTCTTGTTTGGTTTTATTTCCTCTTTTCCATTGTTCATTCCATCTGTTACAATCCTTCTTTATAACCTGACTAATGTCTAATGTGAAAGTATCTGCAGATCCTATACTTGATTGCATGCCACCATGGCAGGGTGGAGGGGTAGGAGAGAGAGGGAGAGAAAATTTGAAACTCAAGGGATTGTGGAACTGACTCCTGTAAACTAAAAGTAAACAAACAAATCAATAAAGACTGAAAAAGTTTTTAAAAAGATAAAAAAAGAACATCCCCTGACTAAGAATAATTTCATTATTGCCTACAGGGTAGATTCCACATTTCTTAGTCTGGATATTCAAAGTATTCTATAATCTGATCTAAACTTCCATTTTTCCAGCTTTGTCGTATCACCCTTAGCTAAGCCCTCCACTTTGACCAACATCAGTACTCCAAGCTAGTAAGTTGTGAATGCCTCGGTTCAAATCTAGCCTAAAATACTTATTGGCTCTCAGACCCCAGAGCAAGTCACTTAACCTCTGCCTGCCTCACTTATCTGTAAAATGAGGTTAATAATAACACCTATTGTGAGGGCTGACAGAATAAACCGATATTTATTTATTTTTTTAATTAAACAAATGCTTTATTAACTTCTGGTTTACATCGTTCATTTCCACCAGATTATGAGTTACAATTCCCCCCCATTTTTCCCTACCCACCACCCCAGAATAGCAGTCCCACTAGATATCCCCTCATCCAATCTGCTCTCTCCCATATCTTCTCCCACACCCCCTTCGACTTTGCCATTAGGGCAAGGTGAATCTCTGAACCCCACTGCCTGGACATCTTATGAAACATTTAATTTTAAAACTTCAATTTTCAGATCCATTCCCTTTCTCCCTTGTAACCCCCTCCCTCTGAGAAGATAAGCAATTCAGTATGTGTTGTACATGGATATCTATGCAAAACATTACCATAGTAGATATATTGTAAAAGACTGCTTCTATTTCCCTCGCACCTGTCTCACCTACCACCTGGTCCATTTCCTACTTTGATCCTGTCCCTCTTTGATAGTGGGTACTTCTAACCTCCCCTCTCCCCAGAATTCCCTCCCCTTCATCATCCCCCCTCTCATCCCCCTTTCCCCTACTCAGGAGAGTGAGTGAGGGTAAGATATTCCATTTAGTATGTATGTGATTCTCTCCTTGAGCCAACTTCAATGAGAATATGCTTTTGCCTTTTTGCCTTCCTGTTCTTCCCCTCCCCTGCAACTACTTCCCCTTGCCTCTTCTACATGAGATAATTTGCCCTACCCTGTCTCTCTCCATCTCCTCTTGCCACTTTCCTCTCTCACCTCTTGACTTCACCCCTTAAGAATCATCCCTTCCTTGGGGTGGCTAGGTGGCGCAGCAAGCAGAGAGCCAGCCCTGGAGCCAGAAGGACCCGAGCTCGGATCTGGCCCCAGACACCCAACACACAAACAAAAACCCAGCCATGTGAACCTGGGCAAGTCACCCAAACCCAATTGCCCTCCAAAAAAAAAATCATCCCTTCCCATCAAATTCAACCTGTGCCCTCTATCCATGTATATCTGTGAACATATGCCATGTACCCTTCTTCAATTATTTTCATAATGAGAAAGGTTTCATCAAACACAGTTATTGTTTTTCCATGTAGGACTGTCAATAGTCCAACTTTGATAAGTTCCTTTTGATTTCTTTTCCTTGATTACCTTCTCAAGCATCTCTTGCTTCTTGTGTCTGAATGTCAAATTTTCTATTCAACTCTGGTTTTTTCATCAAGAATGCTTGAAAGTCCTCTATTCCACTGAATGACCATATTTTCCCCTGAAACAAGATACTCAGTTTTGCTGGGTAGGTGACCCTTGGGTTCATTCCCAGCTCTTTTGCCCTCTGGAATATCATATTCCATGCCCTTCGATCCCTCAGTGTAGAAGCTGCCAGGTCCTGTGCTATTCTGATTGTGTTTCCACAATATTGAAATTGTTTCTTCCTGGCTGCTTGTAGTATGTTCTCCTTGATCTGGGGATTCTGGAACCTGGCTATAATATTCCTGGGAGTTTTCTTTTTGGGATCTTTTTCAGGAGGTGATCTGTGGATTCTTTCAACCTCTATTTTGCCCTCTGGATCTAAAACATCAGGGCAGTTTTCCTTGAGAATTTCTTGAAGGGTGATTTCTAGGTTCTTTCTTTGATCATGGCTTTCAGGTAGTCCAATAATTTTTAAATTGTCTCTCCTGGATCTATTTTCCAGGTCAGTGGTTTTTCCCATGAGATGTTTCACATTGCCTTCTATTCTTTCATTTGTTTGGATCTGTTTAATAGCATCTTGATTTCTCATAAAGTCACTAGCTTCCATTTGCTCCAGTCTAACTCTGAAGAAATGAATCTCCTCAGTGAGCTTTTGGGATTCTTTTTCCATCTGGCAAATTCGACTTTTTAAGGCATTCTTCTCCTCATTGCCTTTCTGAGCCTCTTTTGCCATTTGAGTTAGTCTATTTTTTAAGGTGTTATTTTCCTCAGTCAGGCTGTTGACTGTCATTTCATACTTTTCTTGCATCTTTTTCATTTCTCTTCCCAAATTTTCCCCCACTTCTCTTATCTGCTTCTTAAGGTCCTCTATGGCCTGTAGCCAGCTTGTATTTTCGTTTGGGCCTTTTGGTGCAGGAGTTCTGACCTCACAGTCCTCCTCCATGCTTTGAGCCTCTTTGCCCCTAAAATAGGAGTCCAATGTTGAACTTTTCTGTTTATTTTGTTTTGTTTGCCTAGGCATATTGCCACTTAATTACTTGATTTTGGGGCTTGTTGCCACAGTAGGACTCTGCCGCCAGACAGGGGAGCTTCCACCTAAACGTGGGGTCTTCACAACTTCTGCCAGTTGGGTGGCCTCTGTAAAGCCTCCACCCACTCTGGCAAGTTGGATACCCACCCCAAACTTCCCCTCCAGACCACAATCCAGATCCAGGCAATTTAAAGCAAAAGAGATTAACCCCCAGACTGATTGCTGGATCTGCCTACAGTTCGAAGACCAGGAGCTAGAGCCACTACTGACACTGCAAAATGGCTTCTGTGCAGCTGTTTCTTCAGCAGCTTTTTGCCCCCAGGGGAGGAAGCCACGTGTTCCCCAAATACTGGTCCCAAAGTCCATAGGGCACTAACCTCTCACTTTGTCCTAGGCATATCTGTGCTGATAATTCTGGAATCGCCACAATTGCTGGTGTTCTGGGGTTCTGCCAGCCGGCTGAAGGCCCGGCCGCCCTGGGGCTAAAACCGGGACCTGGGCTCAGCTCTGCGGGCTGCGCTGTCTGTTCCCAGCTCGCTGGGCTGCCCGCTCTCAGAGTGCTGCGCTGGCTGCTCCCTGCAGGGCTGCTGTGCTGTCCTCAGCAGGAGGTTAGCTTCTCTGTGCTGTTCTGTGGGTGCTGTGGCTCCAGAAGTTGTTTGGAGTTCCCTTTCACATTGTTTGAAATTTGTGTGGGGCAGAGCACATTGGAAATGCTGTTTCTACTCCGCCATCTTGGCTCCGCCTCATAAACCAATATTTATAAAGGACATTTTCTAAAACCTAAGATGCTATATAAATTCTAGCCAATCACAGAAACCCTGGTCAACCTTAAAATCCATTCCAAGTATGCCCTCCTGCATGAAACCTTTATTGCACATGGTAATAACAATGTAGCATAGTGGAATCCAGAAGACTTGGGTCTTTGTTCTACCTCTGACATTCACTATCTGTGTTATTCATCCTTACCTATAAAATAAGGATTATAATAACACTTCTCTCACAGAACTGTTCTGATGTCTTTCTCTCCTCCAGTCCATCCTTCACTCACTTGCCAATGTGCCTTTCCCAAAGATAGGACCACATCACTTTCCCTACTCAATAAGCATCCATGTCTCTCAAATACAATATCATGGCATTTGAAACCTTTCAAGACCTGTCCCCTTCCTACATCTCTGGTATTTTTATACTCAGTTCCCCTCCATATATTCTAAGATCCAGCCACACTGTCCTACTTGCTGCTCCATAGGAGTCTGCTGGAGCCAACTAACTCAAACTGGCTCAAAAGAAAACTGTTAAACTTTTAATATTTTTGTTGTTGTTCAATCGTTTCAGTCATATCTGATTCTTCATGACCTCATTTGGGGTTTTCTTGGCAAGAGATACTGGAGTGACTTGTCATTTCCTTCTCCAGTTCATTTGACAGATAAGGAAACTGAGGCAAACAGGGTTAAGTGGCTTGCCCAGGGTCATGCAGCTAGTAAGTATATGAGGCAGGGGGAGAAGAGAAGGGAACAAGCATGTATTAGGTGCTACTATGTTCCAGTCACTGTGCTAACAGCTTTACAAAATATCCTCTCATCTTATTCTCACAACTGAAGTAGATGCTATTGTTAACATCACTATTGTACAGTTGAGGAAACTGAGACTGAGAGAGATTAACTGACCTGTCTGGGGATGGGGGTGAGGTGGGTGGGGACACACAGCTAGGAAGTGACTGAGGTTAGATTTGAACTCAGGTCTTCTGATTCTAAGCCTAGAGTGAGCCCTCCCCTGTTACATGTATCTTTTTAGAGAGAAGGGGATAGGTGGGAGAATTTAATACATGGGAAGAAACAGAGTGAAGAATCACAGGCGACTACAACATTTCAAACATAGTTGACTAGAAAGATTGTGGTAACCTTGACTGAAACAGGGAATTTCAGAAGCGGGGTGGGATTTTTGCAGTGAAATAAAACAAAATAAATTCTAATTTGGATATGTTGAGTTTGAGGTGACTATGCAACATCTTGATGGAAATATCCTATGGGCCATCGATGATGTTGAAATGGAACTCTGGAGAGATAGTGGGACTGGATTGATTGATCTGGACATTATCTATGACAATTAAACCTTTTAAGGCAGTGAGATCACCAAGGGACAGTTATATAAAGAGAAGAGGGCCCAGTTCTGAATCTTGGAGTATTAGGGGACATTCCATTGGTGATGATCATCCAAAGGACACTGGGATATTTGTTGAATGAATGAATGAACAAATGATTGAGATAGTCTTGGGGCAAGTGTTCTGCCTTCCAGGTCCCCCTACCAATCTCTCTGCTATTCTGAGGCATTTTAAGAGCTGTTATTTGCATGCCCAATGTGAAAAAAAGAGTTTGCACTGGCAAGTTTTCCTCCTTGAAATTCTTGTTAATCTAATTGCAATTGAAATTTATAAATGAAATAACCAAAGCTGCATTTTGTCTGCAATTAGAGCAATTTCCTTTTATTTGCAGCAGTCAGATCTTTCCTGAATTAATGAAGTGTACTGTTTTGTTCTTTTTCTATTTTTTTTGAACCATCATCCAACTCAGGTGTTTGGAAGATTGTTTGGTCTTTTGAGGTACTGTGGTGAGAGCATTGGACTGCAGTTGGAAGACCTGGGCTCTGGCTGCAATTTGTCATTTAATTTCTTTGGGCCTCAGTTTCCTTATCTTAAAAAGAGAAGTGATGGGGGGCGGAGCCAAGATGGCGGAGTAGAAACAGCTCATCCAAGCCACTCTGCCCCCAGATTCCCCCCAAACTATGTAAAAGGGGACTCTGAACAACTTCTGGAGCCCCAGCACCCACAGAATGACACAGAGAAGCTAACCTCCCGCTGAGGACAGCCCAGCAGCCCTGCAGGAAGGACCAGCGCAGCACTCTGGGAGTGCAATGGGCAAGGAGCGCAGGAAGTGGAGCCGAGCAGAGCCCAGGTCCCCATGAGCCGAGGTTTTAGCCCCAGGACGGCAGGGCCAGCAGCCAGCTGGAGGAACCCCAGAACACCAGGAGCTGTGGCGACTCCAGAATTATCAACATAGACATGCCTAGGACAAAGTAAGAGGTTAGTGTCCTATGGACTTTGGGACCTGTATTTGGGGAATGCGTCAGCTCCCTCCCCTGGGGGCTAGAAGCCACTGAGGAGACACGCCATTTTGTAGTTTTCAGAGGCAGCTCCAGCTCCTGGCCTGCAAATTGTAGGGAGATCCAGAGATCAGTCTTGGGGGGTAATCGCTCTTGCTTTAACCTCCCTGGATCTGGATTGTGATCTAGGGTGGAAGTTGTGGGTGGGTTTACAGCTTGCCAGAAACGGAAGTTGCCCCCCACACGTTCGGGACGAAAATTCCTCTATCTGGCCTTAAAGCCATAGTGTGACAACAAGCCCAAAAGTCAAGTAATTAAGTGGCAACATGCCAAGGCAAAGGAAACAGAAAAATGCAACCCTAGACTCCTATTTTGGGGGCATAGAGCAGGAAAAGGACTGTGAGGTCAGAAGTCCTGCTCCAAAAGCCCCAGGGGAAAACATGAGCGGGTTGCAGGCCATAGAGGACCTTAAGAAGGACTTTAAAAATCAAATAAGAGAAGTGGAGGAAAAATTGGAAAGAGAAATGAGAAGGATGCAGGAAAAGTATGAAATGAGGGTCAACAGCCTGACTGAGGAAAACAACACCTTAAAAAATAGACTAACTCAAATGGCAAAGGAGGCCCAAAAGGGCAATGAGGAGAAGAATGCCTTAAAAAGTCGAATTTGCCAGATGGAAAAAGAATCTCAAAAGTTCACTGAGGAGATTCATTCCTTCAGAGTTAGACTGGAGCAAATGGAAGCTAATGACTTTATGAGAAATCAAGATGCTGTTAAGCAGATCCAAACAAATGAAAGATTAGAAGGCAATGTGAAATATCTCATGGGAAAAACCACTGACCTGGAAAATAGATCCAGGAGAGACAATTTAAAAATTATTGGACTACCTGAAAGCCATGATCAAAGAAAGAACCTAGAAATCACCCTTCAAGAAATTCTCAAGGAAAACTGCCCTGATGTTTTAGATCCAGAGGGCAAAATAGAGGTTGAAAGAATCCACAGATCACCTCCTGAAAAAGATCCCAAAAAGAAAACTCCCAGGAATATTATAACCAGGTTCCAGAATCCCCAGATCAAGGAGAAAATACTACAAGCAGCCAGGAAGAAACAATTTCAATATTGTGGAAACACAATCAGAATAGCCCAGGACCTGGCAGCTTCTACACTGAGGGATCGAAGGGCATGGAATATGATATTCCAGAGGACAAAAGAACTGAGAATGAACCCAAGGGTCACCTACCCAGCAAAACTGAGTATTTTGTTTCAGGGGAAAATATTGTCATTCAGTGGGATAGAGGACTTTCAAGCATTCTTGAGGAAAAAACCAGAATTGAATAGAAAATTTGACATCCAGACACAAGAAGCAAGAGATGCCTGAGAAGGTAATCAGGGAAAAGAAATCAAAAGGTACTTATCAAAGTTGAACTATTTACATTCCTATATGGAAAAACAATAACTGTGAGTGATGATATCTTTCTCACTATGAAAATAATGGAAGAAGGGTGTGTGGTCATATGAATACATATGTGAATGTGTGTGTATATGGATAGAGGGCATAGGTTGAACCTGTTGGGAAGGGAGAATACTCAAGGGATGAAATTATGAAGTGATAGAGGAAAGTGGCAAGAGGAGATGGGGAAAGACAAGGGAGGGTAAACTATTTCATGTAGAAGAAGCAAGGGGAAGTGGTTGCAAAGGAGGGGGAGAATAGGAAGGGAAAAAAAGGCAAATCCACATTCTCATTGAATTTGGTTCAGGGAGAGAATGACATACATACTAAATGGGATATCTCAACCTGCAGCAGGATAGGGGGAAGGGGGATGAGAGGAGGGATGATTGATAGGGGGGCATCCTTGGGGGCAGGGGAGGTTGGAAGTACCCACTATAGAAGAGGGACAGAATCATGTAGGGAATGGACTAGGTCGGGGGTGGAATGAGTGGGAGGGAATTATAAGCAGCCTTGTACAATATATCTACTATGATAATGTTTTGCATAGCTAGACATGTACAACATATACTGAATTACTTATCTCCCCAGAGGGAATGGGTGACAAGGGAGGAAGGAAATGGATCTGAAATTCGAGGTCGTAACATTAAATGTTTCAAATATATATAAATACTATTATTAATACTCTTTTGCTTATAATTGGGAGATAAGATGTGCAGGCATTGGGACACAAAGCTTCACCTTCCTCTAATGGAAAAGTCGATGGGGGTATGGGAGAAGGTATGGGAGAGAGCAGATTGGAGGAAGCGATATCTTGTGGGACTGCTATTCTGGGAGGTTGGGTAGGGGAATAACGGGGGGAAAATGATTGTAACTCAAAATCTGGTGGAAATGAATGATGTAAAACAGAAGTTAATAAAGCATTTGTTTAAAATAAAAAAAAAAGAGAAGTGATAAGGTGACCATTAAAACTGTAATTACAACTATAACTTAGCATTCTAAGCCCTACGATCTCTGGTACTTCTAACATTCCCCATTCAATGTTCTGAATTAAAAACTGCTTGATTTGGAAATCAATGTAAAGGACTCAGTTCCTGGCTTCATCAATTCCTAAGTGAATATAGTCAGTTTACCTAACCTTCTGTGGACTTGGTTTCCCCATCCGTATCCCCAAATGAAGAGGTTAAATTAGATGATTGCTCAGAGTCCTTCCCGGTGCAGTATTCTATGGTTCTTTGAGATTGCCTCCTAGAGAGCTAATATTTTATTATTTTTTTCCTCAATAGTATTTTTTCCAATTACATGTAAAGATTGTTTTCAACATTCAATTTTATAAGATTTTGAGTTCCAATTTTTTCTCCCTCCTCCTCCCCAAGAAAGCAAGCAATCTGATATAGATTATAAATGTACAATCATGTTAAACATATTTCCACATTAAGCATGTTGCAAAAGAAGAACACATTAACAGAAACAACAGAAATATGAAAATAGCATGCTTTGATCTGCATTCAGACTCCAGAGTTCCTTATTTACATGTGGGCAGCATTTTCCATTGAGTCTTTTGGAATTGTCATGGATCACTGTATTGCTGAGAAGGGCTAAATCAATCCTGGTGAATCATTGTAGAATGTTGCTGTTACTATGTACAGTGTTCTCCTGGTTCTGTTCTCTTTACTCAGCATCAGTTCATCTAAGTCTTTCCAGGTTTTTCTGAAATCTGCCTGCTCATCATTTCTTATACTACAATAGTATTTCATTATATTCATATGCCACAACTTGTTCAGTCATTCCCCAATGATGGGCATCCCCATAATTTCCAATTCTTTACCACTACAAAAAGAGCTGATATAAACATTTTTCATGTGTAGGTCCATTTCCCTTTTTCTCTTGGGATACAGACCCAGAAGTGGTATTACTGGATCAAAAGGTATCACAATTTAGTTGCCCTTTGGGCATAGTTCCAAATCTAAGGGCTAATATTTTATGCTTTGTGTTCTAATAGTCTAAGGACTCCCCTAGTTCTAACATTTTCTGTTCTGTGCTTTGACATTTTGGGGTCAAAATTCTCCTCCAGTTCTTGCATTCTCTGGTTCTGTGATTCCATGTTGGACTCTTTCATCGTTTTTTGCTTTTTGTTTTTACACATCCCACGACTAAAGAAGTTTAGCAGGAATTTATGGAGCAAATTGTTCTCTGAGTGAACATTTTAAAGTGAGGCTTTAAAACATCCCAACAGCCTTTCGATGTAGAAATCTGAAATAATAAACAGCCTTTTATGTCCCACCTGGATTTTTTTTCCCCTGTTGAACTTGAAGTGATTCAGTCGTGAAAAATCCAACTCCATCATATCTGCAATCTACATGTTAATTGCCTTAATTTCAGAGGCAACATTGTCCTGAAGTCATATCTGGCAAGCTAAGGTGAATAAGGGAATGGAGAGCTGTAGCAGGGGTCCCCAATTGGCCAATTCTCATAGAAAAGCTGGCTTGAAATTCTAGTGGCCACAGGGAGTGGGGTGAAACCCAGGGCTGATGGTGTTTTAGAGACTCTAAGAGTCAATGAAGGGGAAATATGGAAAGTGGCAGCAAAAGTGGCTTCCTTCCTGTATCTCAAGGCATTTCTGGCAGGAAGGGGGCATGGTTATTAAAATGACCACAGGTGTTGGCATAATTTGATAATAATTTACATTATTATTACCCTTTAAAATGAACAAAGTGCTTCCTATCCACTGTCTCATCTGAATTATCACAGCAACACTGTGAAATAAGGAGGATAGGGTTATTTTTTCTGTGTTAAGGATAAAGTCAAGAGAAATGAAATTATTTTCCAAGCTTCCATAACAATTAGTAGCAGAGACTAGAATCTAGGCCTCTTAAATTCAAGCCCAGGACCCTTTCCACTCTACTATATATAACGTGGAATTAGTTGGTCTGTTAGTGGAAATTCTGCCTGTGTCTTATCCCCCCTCTTTTGTCATACTCTTTTGCACTAAATCCTCAATCCAATCTTAACACTGGTAAGACCTCTGTCCCCTTCACTTTGCTCCTCTCCCCCAACATGATTTTCCTTTTTCACCTTTATTCAGTTTTCAGGCAAGGCGAGGAGCAATGTAGTTTTTTAACAAAAAAGAAGTTAGAGACTCCCTCCTTAAATTTGAAAAGGTCTTTGGCATAGAAACATGAGACTTTGGCCTTGTACAGACTTTTACAAGTCACCTTGTCCAACTCCATCACTTTGCAGATAAGAAGAATGAGGGCCACAGATTTGTTGTTCAGTCATTTCAGTCGTGTCTGACTCTTTGTAACCCCATTTGGGCTTTTCTTAGCAAAGATACTAGAATGGTTTTGTCATTTCCTTCTCCGGTTCATTTTACAGATGAAGAAACTAAGGCAAACAGGATTAAGTGACTTGCCCTGGAAGAATTGACTCGCCCTTGAGGCAGAATTTGAACTCAGGTCTTCCTGACTCTAGCCCCAGTGTTCTATCCATGGTACCACCTAATTGCCTTGAGGGTCACAGTAAGAGAAGAGTAAGCAGTTTCTAATAATGATGGTGCTGGGCTAGAATCCATATTTCAGCACTTTTTTCTGGATCATGGGTTCTCCAGGGACCCCCACAGTATCTATGGATAGATTTCAAGGAGTTTGTGAAAATGTTTTCTCAACATTGTGTTAATTGCATTTGAATAATAATAGCATTTATGTAGAACATTAGAATTTGTAAACTATTTTATCTCATTTGATTCTCACTCAAAATCAGTGAGGTAGGTACTATTGCTAATCCCATTTTATACATGAGGAAACTGAGATAGAAAGGTTCAGTGACTTGCTCAGGGTTACCCCACTCATAAATGGCTGATGCTGGATTTAAACTGTGGACTTGCTAAAAACAAGTCCTATCCACTGTGCCACCTAGTTGCCTATTACATTTGGTTCCATGCATTTGACTTTCTTTCTGTCTGCATTCTGTTTCATACATTTAAACACATTCTTCTGAGAAAGGTTCTATAGGCTTCACCAGAATGGCAAAGGGGGCCAGGACACAAAAGAGGTTGGGAACCCCTGTTCTAGAGCTCATTATACTATATTAAGTAGCATGGCTGACGTTTACATAGCAATTCAAGGGCTGCAAAGCACTGTCTACACTGGATATTATTTCCTCTGTGCCTCTTAAGTCTGTTGTGATTGTTCAGACATTTCAGTGGCATCCAACTCCCATTTGGAGTTGTCTTGGCAAAGACACTAGAGTGGTTTGCCATTTCCTTCTCCAGCTCATTTTACAAATGAGGAAATTGAGGCAAACAGGGTGAAGTGACTTGTCCAGGGTCACACAGCTAGTAAGTGTCTGAGACAGGATTTAAATTCATGAAGATGAGTCTTGCTGACTCCAGGCCTAGTGAACAGTGACACCTAATTGCACTCTTTATATCTCTGAGGCAGGTGTTATTTTGATGTCTACCCACCCCTCCCCATTTATAGATAAGGAAATCAAAGGTAACAGAGGGTCAGTGACTAGCCCATAATCTTAAGGTCTATAGTGAAATGTAAATACATGTCCTACTAATGCCACATCCAGAACTCTCTCTGGGATGTTTATCTTTCTATTGTTAGCATAATTGAATGACCACTGAACTTAGATTTAGAGGGTCTGTATTCATAGGATTTAGAATTATGACCATCTAGTTAAAATCTTTCTTTTCAGAGAAGCAGAATGAAGCATAGATATTGAAAATGGTTTACCCAGTGTCAGAGACAGACTGTGTCACTAGGGGTTTGAGAACGAGCTGACGTCCCGGGATTTGTAGTCCAGAGGGATATGTGTTTATTCTCAGCCTGGAGAGAATTTGGGGACTACCATGGTCCGTGAGCTAGAAGGCAGACAAGCCAGGGCTGGGAGTTCTCAAAGGGACACACACATTGTGAATAAAGAATTCTCTCTGGTCAGTCCTCCCTTGAACTCCACATCACAAACTGCTATTGAACATTTCACACAACAGATCTTGAAGAAATTTCAACCTCATCCTGTTGAAAACTGAATTCGTTATCTCTTTGCCTCCTCCCCGCTTTTCCCGAACTTTCCTATTTCTGTCTGAGGCACCCTCATTCTCCTGGTCTCTACTTCAGCGTTATTCTTTTTATATTCTAAATATTTCACATTCAGAGTCTCTCTATCTCTTGGCATTTTAACCTGTATAACATCTCTTGTATCTTACACCTTCTCTCTAACTCCACAGCTATCATTTTGGTTAAGGCATAAAGCCTCTGGCCTAGATTACTGAAACAGCCTCCTACTTTGGTTCCCCTGCCTCATCTCTCCCTTTTTCATTCCAACTTACACACTACTGCCTAAGTGATTTTCCTTGGGCACAGATCTGACCATGTCACTACCACTACTCAATAAACGTCAATGATTCCCTATTGCCTTTACAATCACATAGAAACTCCTATGTTTACCTTTTAAAACCCTTCACAGCCTGTACCCAACTTCTCTTTCCAGCCTCTTTGGATATTACTCTCTTTCTCCCACTCTGTGATTCAGCCAAACTGGCCTTTTCTTTGCAGCTCATACATGACATTCCATCTTCCCTTCTCTGTGACTTTGCCATGAAAACTAGGAGGTTCAGTGGATGGAGCAGAAGGCCTAGAGTCAGGAAGATCTGAGTTCAAATATGGCCTCAGATACTTACCAGCTGTGAGACCCGAGGCAAGTTACTTATTCTCTGTTTCAGTTTCTTCATCTGTAAAGTAGGGATAATAGTGGCACCTATCTCACTGATTCTCAGTGAGAATCAAACAAAATTACATTAGTAAAATGGCTTAGCACAGTGCCTGGCACATAGTTGGTAATTGATAAATCCTTTTTTTCCTTCTTTCCTTCCTTCCCATCCCTAGAACACACTCCCTTCTCACTTCCTCCTCAAAGACTCCCCCTCTTCCTTTATGACACAACCCAAGCACTATCTTCTACCTGAAAACTTACTGCCCCTCCAGTGCCAGCACCCTCTCTCTCAAATACCTTGTATTTCACTACTCTGGATTTATTGTCTTTTTATATTTATATTCTTCTTTTTCTGCATATATATTTTTTATGTACTTATCTTCCCCCTTAGAAGGTAAAGTCCTTGTGAATAGGGATCGTTCACTTTTCTCTAAATTCATAGCCCCAGTATTTAGCAAACTGGTACATAGTAATATTTAATCAATACTTATTGATTGAGGGATTGAGGTCTGAAAGAACTGAATAGCTTCAGTTAAGAAATGGCCCTGGAGTCAGAAGGACCTGAGTTCGGATCCGGCCTCAGACACTTAACCCACACAAACAAAAACCTAGCCGTGTGACCTTGGGCAAGTTACTTAACCCCAATTGCCCTAAAAGGGGCGGCTAGGTGGCATAGTGAGTAAGAGCGCCGGCCTCGGAGTTGGGATGACCCGAGATCGAATCCGGCCTCAGAAAATGAGCACCCACACACAAATAATGACTAGCTGTGTAACGTTGAGCAAGTTACTTAACCCCAATTGCTTAAAAAAAAAAAAAAAGAAATGGTCTCCCCAACCCTGGTCCAGGATTTAATGAGCTGAGATGAAAAGAATTGGTAGTACCAGGAGAAACTGGTGAAAAAAAAGTGAAGGAGACTTAACAGAGAAAGTGCTAGGGAGCCTGAGTTCCAGCAGACAGGAGAGATAAAAGAGGCCCATTAGACCTCCACAGGCATCTCAGGGCAGAAGGCTTAGGTTGTAGCTACTCTTGGTAGCCCTCTCTTCAAGAACTGAGAGAAGTTCCCCCAAAAAGGTCTTCTCTTTCCCTACCTTCCCCTTCCCATGCCTGTCCAGAAACAGATACTGTTACATACTCTCTTCATTTCTTTAAACTAAATGTTTTCTTTATCCTGATTTTTGTCTCAAGCATAAGAAGGTCAAAGGTTAGTGAGAAATATATTTTTAAAAATTAAACTAGGGCAAAGTCAAATTTCTGTCTGAATGCTGGGAATTTTTCTAATTGGAGGCTCTAGCTATTATGACTATATTAATACTTTTTATCTGTAAAATAGAGTAAGAGTTGGCAAATTACAGCCCAACGGCCAAATCCTGTCTTTTGCCTGTTTTTGCATGGCTGGCAAGTTAAGCGTGGTTTTTGCATTTTTAAATACAGCAAAACTTTCTTTAAAAATATTTTTAAAAATTATTAGCTTGAGGGCCACACAAAAAGAAGTGGGCAGCCAGATTTGGACCATAGTTGACTGACTCCTCTAATAAAGAAAGGGACTTCTCAGACCTAGGGGGCATGCTATTACTCCTAAGCTAAAAAGTGAGAAAACTTTTATAACATGGTTAGTTATAAAAGTGGTAGGGATGAGAGGTATGTAATAATCATGCCTTAATGCACCTTCCAGGTTGGAGATAGACAAATCTTTGAAAAGACTTAGCTGTGCTCATATGTAAAAAGGAGGAGGGAGAGAACTGAAGAGCTAACTCTGCCCTCTACTACTAAATAGCTACGTGGTTGTAGTTCATTCTCAAAGAGGACCAGAACAACATCACTATGTTGGGGTCAAGGCATAGTGTGTTTGGTTGTGACTGATTAGACCAGTATGAGCTCAGAAGGCTCTGACACAGGTAGTCCATAAGAACAAATAGTCCATATGAACATTTGCAGTGGAGACGTCTAACAAATTTGTGCATTTCACTTTCTTTTGAGCTACTGCAATTCTGCTTCACTCTCAAAGAGTACAGAACCTTCTTTGATGCAGGCACGCCATGCTGGGCTGTGCTGCGCCATTGCCTCCCATGTTTCACAATTGATTCCAAAGTTCTTCAGAGAGACTTTAATAGCTAATAATAGTTAGCTTTTATATATCATTTACTACATTCTATGCCCTGTGCTAAGGGCTATCCAATTGCAATCTCATTTGAGCCTCATAATAACTTTGTGAGGCAGGTGCTCTTATTGTTCCCATTTTGCAAATGAGGAGATTGAAACAGACAAGAGGTTGAATGACTTGACCAGCTTCACACAGCTAATAAGTATCCAAGTAAATTTGAACCCAGGTCTTCCTGATTCAAGGCCCAGTACTCTATCCATTGTGCCACAAAGTTGCCTCCACAATGGCACCTTCCAGTGTTATACAGATGATGAGTCACAGGGGCAGATGGCTGAAATTTTGACTGTTTTTAACTGGATACCTGCTCTTGGATGGGCCCCTCAATCTTTGTGATTATCATTTGTCTCATCTATAAAATGAGAGGATGGGACTAGATTGTCTTGAATTCTTCCAGTCATTCTCTGAAACATCTGTATCTATCTATCTATCTATCTATCTATCTGTCTGTCTGTCTGTCTGTCTGTCTATCTATCTATCTATCAAGAGTAATTAAATACTGGAAACACATTGATTGGCATAGACACCCTTTCTGTACTTTTCACATACTCAGCTTTGTTTTTCTTGCCTTTGGGCAAGCTCTGGCTCAGCTCAGAGCCATTTTCGTTGACATTTTCACATTCCTTTTTCCATATTCCTAAACCCAGTAAGATGATACTGAAAATAGTTCTGTTTGTATCAAATTTCTTCAAAGCTTCTTGGATAAAGAAATTTGAAATCCTGACTCTAGAGTAACTGGACCACAAACCTTTCAATGGAATGTGAAAGGGGAACTCTTGAGTTCCTGGATTTTTTGTTTTGTTTTGTTTGCCATCTGCCCCAAAGATATCATTTAAAAGCTTTTTTTTTTCTTAAGCAAAACTCTTGGGGAACCTGGGTGGGAAAAGGTAGTGTGCAAATTAAAGATCTGAAAAACTGGCAGAAATTAGATTTGAAAAACATAAATGAAGTACCATAGGAGACTGGAAAGTGCCCTGAATGGAGGGCTAAGAGATCTGGGTTTGAAGGCTACATTTACTTACTACCTATTCATTGTGTGACCTTGTTAAGTTACTTACTTACATATACTTCCCTTCTTGGAAGACTGATTTCCCTACTGATAAAACAAACAAACAAACAAACAAACAAACAAAAAAACCCAAAAAACAAAAAAAAAATAAACAAACAAAAAAACAACCAGCCAACAAACAACATAATGATTTCTATTTTCAATATAAGCTCTAACATTCATGTTCTAATGTGTATTCCATCCTCAAAATTCTTCATACTAACTTTCTAACTCTAACATTCTTTTATTACACTTCCCTCAACTTTTAATGTTGGTTATAAACCTTCCAGTTCTAATATTTTGTATTATAAGTTCTCATTGAACTCTAACAAACTCTAAGATTATATGTTATAAGGTCTTTCCAAGCTCAGAGATTTTGTGCATCCGTTAATCTTAGTTTGGAAAAATAGTCCATATTCAAGTTTGCATTATAAATAGAATTTGTCAATCAATTCATTGGTTAAAAGAGGAAAATGGTTAATGGGTGTTATCTGTGACTCCTGTCCTGAACGAAGAGAAAATCCTACATCAGGATATGGATGCAGCCTTTCTATGACTGTTTGTTTCTATGCTGTCGTGCTCAGCTGTTCTGAACATTTAAAGTATGAATAATGGGGGCCCATGGCATGGAAATCAAAGTCCAATATTTCTTTTTATTGAGATTAATGGTAGTAATTTCCCTCTGTGTTGGGGAGGGTGAGAAGAGCGATGTAAGAAAAATGATCAGCTGGATACAGGGTGCTAAATACATATGCTTAATAACGCAACAATTATGGCCCTGGAAGGGATCAAGTTCTTCTAAAGAACTTCTAAGTAGCAGATAACATTACCCCTCAGTGGGGGCTAGGACCTGCTTGGAGCCAAAGGGGGATGTCTGTTTCTCAGGGTTCCCTACCCTGCTGGGAGTTTTTTGTAGGTTGTTGAGATCTTGCAGCTGCAAAGATTTGTCTGGGAATCAGTGCCTGGCTCCTTATAAGCCTCAAAACAACATGATTCACATTATTTCATGTTCAACTTGTTGCACTTGTATCTTTTCATTTTCTTTTTTTTTTTTTTGGATCTCTGGGCCTTTTTCCTCATCTATAAAAATGGAGTTTCTGATTAATTTTTTAAAATTTGTCCTTGAAAACTGAAAATGGACCATACCTCTATAGTCATTGCAGAGAGACAAAAACACTAGGGTGAAGTTATAGCCATTTCCAGACATGGTTTCTAGTATCATAGGAATGAAAAAAAGGAGAGGTTTAAGATGAAGTGGAGTTTGTTAATTATGGGAGCAGAATTCTAGAGGGTACAATGTAAGGGGTGCGCATGTGGTCATTTTGTTGTTTTCTGGGAGGTCTGCCTCATAGCAGGCAGGAGCAGGCAGAAGTATGACCTTGGGCAAGTTGATCATATTTAAAACAAAGAGAATAGTATTTTCCCAATGTATCTTATGGACTCATGGTGAGGTAAGTGCTTTACAAACCTTCCAATACTACAGATTATGAAAGATTTTTGTTGTTGATTGAATCAGAGAAATGTTTCTTAGTAGCTTTCCTGAGGTGAAATTGTACAGTGAGACCCACTATATTTTGGCAGCCCTTGGTTCAAGGGCAAACAGATGGACAAAGACATTAAAAACTGGATGTGAAAGGTCAGCTTGTCCTTTAGGAGGATGGCAGGCTAATCATGGCACCAGAATTACATCTGGCTCCAGATACAACACAAAATCTACATAAAGATAGAACTGTCTGACCTTCTATGTCCCTGAGAAGCAAGTACTTTCCCATGGAAGCTCTCACAGCATTCTCCCTCCTTCCAGATAAGACCTTTGCTGCCCTTGTTCTAAGTTACCTCCCTTCTATCTCACACCCCAGGATCACTGGGAAAGGTAACACTTCTCTCTGGGAGTTAGTTTCTTCATTCATAAAACTGATAGCTATATAATCACCCCAGGATAATGCAGCATGCTTCAGATACTCATAAATTGTGTTACTCTGGGCAAGGGATTTGATATTTTTGAACAACAGTGTTTTAATCTGAAAAATGAGGGGATTAGACTGGATTTCCTCTAAGGTTTCTGTAAGGATCTAAATTTATATTATGACACAGTTTTGACTCCTTCCTCTAACATTTCCTATCCATGAGACTTTGGGCAAGTTCTTTTAATATCATAAAACACCCTAAATGAACTCCATACTCACTGAAAAGAATTCAGTCTAAATTATCCACATAGGAAGACCAAAGTGGATGAAAAATGCCTATTGCCTAGACTACTGCATCATATACAGTCCATATGGACAATCTGTAGATCTGGTCAATCAGTATATATGTATCTTGAATAGACATTGTAAATGGCCCAGAAATGAATAAGGAGGGGAGGGACAAATTCTATTTGGCAAATTGCATTATATTCTTCATATAAAGGACATTGATCTTCCAGCTTTGCCAGCAACTTACTCTGTAACCCGGAGGAGCTAAGGAGCTAAGTCTATACTTTATATTCCTTCTAGCTCTGACATTTCATGCAATATGCCTTTCAGTTCTGACCCCAATATTGCAAGGACTAGAATTGTGATTCCCCCCAAATCCTGATAATTTTTGTTCTTAGATGCTTTCCAGTTTTCACATTCTGCTTTCCAAAACCCTATCCAGGCATGGTATTCTGTATTCTAAGATCTCTTTCATCTCTGATGCATATGATTTTAGATATTTGAGAGGAGAAGAAAGAAGGGAGCAAGATTCCCAAATTGATATCTTTATATTTTAGTCACTCTCCTTTGGCTAGGTACAGGTGTTGCTGCCTATGAATTGAGATTGATAGAACTGTAAATGATAAACGTTAGGACCCTCCCATCAGTTTATGCCCTTATTGATTTATATCAATTTGCTTTCTTAATTTAATATATCAACAATGCAGACATTTCTTTTTCTTTTTTCCCCTATTTTCTTCTTTTTGCACCACGTGGCACATCAAATTATTCTCCATTGATGCATTTAGAAATGCCAAGTCTCCAGAAATGAGTTTATAAGTATACATCTGAGATACAGCTTTTATGCTTTAGATGAAGAGTTTTAGACTGGCAGGAAAGTCATAATAATCTTTCACAACTCTATGCATTGAGCTCTAGCCTTTTCTTGGGTACTTTCACATACACTATCTCATTTGTTCTCACTACAGCCTTGTGAGACAGGGAATGGAAGGATTATTATCACTGTTTGGCTGTTGAGGAAATAGAAGCTTGGAATGAGTAAACCATCTGATCCGGGTTACAGAGTAAGTTGCTGGCAAAGCTGGAAGCTGGACCCAGTTCTTATAGGCTCCCTATCTAGGACTCAAAGAGATAGCCTCAGAGCTAAAAACGACAATCTCAGGAAACTGACGCTCACAAGAAAACCAGGATCCTAGCTCTGGAAAGAACCTAAGAGGTCACCTAGTCCAAACCTCTCATTTTATAAATAAAGACATTAAGGCCCACCCAGAAACTTTAAGTGACTTGCCTAAGGTAGTATAAAAAGAAAGTGGCAAGGGGTAGCTAGATAGTGCAGTGGATAGAGTGCCAGGATGGGAGTCAGGAGGACCTGAGTTCAAATCTGTCCTCAGAAATTTACTAGTTATATGACCATAGGCAAGTCACTTAACCTTTGCCTCCAAAAAATACAAAAAGAAACAAAAAACAAAAGTGGCAGGTCATCTGCCTTCAAATCTCATCTTATTTTTACTACAAATACTGCAAATATCACCCCCTTTTCGCTGACGAGAAAACTGAGATTCAGAGAGTTGAGGCACCTTGCCTATCATCACAGATCTAGTAGGTTTTAGAGCTGGGATTCAAACCCAGGTTTCCTGACTCCAGGCTCCAGGAATCTTTCCACCTTTATTTTATACTCTTTCCTATGGACTGAGTGTCTCTCTCTAAGGCGAGATGGTGTGCTTCTGTCAAAGACCATTCTCAACCCACTCAGTCAGTCAAAAACCATTAAGGAAGTGATTGCCATGTACCAGTCATGACACCACTTTCATCTCTGGGGTTACAAAGCAAGGCAAAAGCCAGGCCTTGTTCTCAAAGAGCTCACAGTCTAATAGGGGAAACAACATGCACATGATGGTGCATAAACAAGTTATGTTCAGGAGATAATCCACAGTGGGGAAGGCACTAACTCCAGATACTACTTAAACCAGGAATGAAGTGCCCTGCCATGTTTAACTAGTCCTGCTTTCCTGGTCCCTAGCTGCTAAGAGGAGTTGATCCCAGGTCAAACAGCTGATGGCTGAATTCTAGCAGCCCAGAGGTGGCTGACTGTACAATCCACAGTGGATAGACTGTTAGATCTGTAGTAAGGAAGATCTAAGTTCAGATAAGCAGCAGACACTTACTAGCTGTGTGACCCTGGACAAGTCACTTAACCTCTGCCTGCTTCAGTCTCCAAATTTGTAAAAAAAAACAAAAAAGAAAAACCTAACAGAGCTGCTGTGGGGATCAAATAAGATGATATTTGTAAAATGCCTGGCACACTGTGTGTTCTTTCACTGTTAAGTTCTTTTCAGTTGTCTCTGATCGCATTTGGGGTTCTTTTGGCAAAGATATCCAAGTGATTTGCCATTCCCTTCTCCAGCTCATTTTACAGATGGGGAAACTGAGGCAAACAGCGTTAAGTGACTTGCCCAGGATCACACAGCTAGTAAATGTCTGAGATTGGATTTAAACTCAGGAAGAGGAGTCTTCTTGACTCTACCAATGGTGCTCTATCCGTTGTGCTACCTCCTCCTCTTCCTCCTCTTCCTTCTCTTCCTCCTCCTCCTTCTCTTTCTTCTTCTTCCTCCTCCTCCTCCTCCTCCTCCTTCTTCTTCTTCACTTTCTTCTTCTTTTTTGCTTTTTGTAGGGCAAAAATTGGGTTAAGTGACTTGCCCAAAGTCACAGGGCTATTAATTGTGTCAAGTGTCTGAGGCTGGATTTGAACTCAGGTCCTCCTGACTCCAGGGCCAGTGCTCTATTCACTCTGCCACCTAGCCGCTCCACTACCTACCTTCTTAATGCTTATTTCTTTCCTTCTATTCAGCCAGCATTTAGTAAAGCACCTAATATGTGCATGAATTATCCTGGATGCTGAAAATATAAACATTTAAATAAATATTTATATATAAGTATATAAAAACAAAGATATATTATAAATAAAAATGAATATATAAATATTTATATAAATAACTACAAATATGAAAATGAAATAGTCCTTATTTTGAAGAGGCTTATATTCTATATATTCAAATAGCCCAAGTTTCATTGGGGAAATGAAGACCCACTACTGGGATCCTTCTCCTCAATGAACTCTACTGCTGGGAAAGTTCTCAACACTGACTAAGTTTACAAGTATCAGTTCAAAGAGGATCAATTATAGCCAATACTCGTCTTTCATACTCAGAGAGCTTCCCAGGATGTTTAGATGAAAGGTAGGATAAAGTTCTAATTCCAAAGAAATCCCCAAACAGCTGAAGCTGTGAACCCTAGGCAGCTTACATCATTCATGAAGTCTACTTAGGAAAAGAGGAAATAGTTTCTCTTGCCCGAACCCTGTTGATTGTGAAATTCTAGGCACTCATTCCTTCCACATAGCACTGTCTATGGATTTTGTTTCTGCTTTGAGACAGTGAAAATACTTATTTTTCATATATTTATACATTTTTATGGATTAATTGTTTAACTCCTACATCAAAATCCTCCCTTGATAAACATGGCAGGCTTTGGAAGTAACCCTAGAATCTCAAAGGCCATTCAAGAGGAGCATAAGCCTCATTTCCTGCATCTCCTTCCAAAATGGATTCTGTGACATACCCGTGAATGGCCTTAATTAAAGGGGGCAGCTAAGTAGCACCATATATAAAGTGCTGGACCTACAGCCAGAAAGACTGGTCTTCTTGAGTTCAAATAAGACCTCAGGTACTTACTATCTGTATGACCCTGGGCAAGTCACTTAACCCTGTTGCCTCATTTTCTTCATCTGTAAAATGAACTGGAGAAAGAAATGGCAAACCATTCCAATATCTTTGCTGAGAAAACCCCAAATGGGGTCAAAGAAGGTAGGCATCAATTAAACAATGACAGACTTAATTAGAATCAATTTTATTTGGAGATTTTGTTGAAAATGTTACCATGCCCCCAGGTGTGATGATATCACCCATGGGTTACATGGCTAGTAGGTGTCTAAAGCCATATTTGAAATGAGGACTTCCTGATTCCAAATCAGGAGTATTCTGTCCACTCTATCTCTTTGTGAGATATTGTAGAAAACATACCAGGTTTGTAGTTAAAAGAACTATATTTGAGAACTGCTCCCACCACTTAAATCACCTATGATCTTGAGTGAATTGCTTTAGGCCTGTGTTCTTCCCTATCCTAAGTAATGGTGGAGTGGATGCCATCTCCAGTCATTCTGGAGTCATGGTCCTCTTAAAGAATGAAGGCCAAACAGTAACAACACAAAGTAGCATCCAGAACAGAGCTCTGGATCTAAAGCTGAAGTATCTGGGCTTGAAAGTCAGCTGGGAGGTTTGCAACATGTGTGACCACAGACCTCATCTATAAAATAAGGGGTTTTGACTACCTAATTTCTCAGGTCCCTTCTAGTTCAGATGACTGATGACTAGTACTCTGTAATTTTAAAGCACCTTCCAGCTCTACCATTTTATAAGGCCTCTTCTAGCTTTAATAGTCTGTATTCTGAGTTCCTTTCTGGCTGTGGCATTCTGCATTCTAAGGCTCTGTATAGCTCTAATATTCTGTGTCCTGTGTTTTAACATAGTATGGTATAGGCTCCTTTCCAATTCCTATAAGATATATTATGGCTCAAATCTACCTCTAACATCATGATTGTCTTCTAATATTCTATATTTTATTCCCTCCTAGCTCTCACATGTTATGTTTTAAGGTATCTTTTAACATTTACCTATGAATGAATGAATGAATGAATGAATGAATGAATGAATGAGGAAACTAACCAGTTTCCTGACATTGAGGAAGAACAGTATGAGGGATATGTTTTATAAATTAGTTTTCCTAAAGCAATATCACGTTGGTTGATTCTGTGTATTTTTGTTTGTTAATAATCAGACAATTCTGTCTTGGTTTCTTTGTAACTCTCTGTTCTTTTGGAAGGAAAGGTAGCAACTAAATCTAGGCATTATTATGATAATCTTCCTGGCAATTAAAATATGAAAATGCATTTTTAGAGATTGTTAACATTAATGTTATTGCTAAAGAATTTTGGGGGGTGTTCAGAAGATAGAAATGCCTCCCACGGAACTACAATGATGGAGATGTTAATTACAGGGTGTTTTATTCTTTTAATTAATTTTCTCTAATTGTCTCTCTACTCAGAGTATAGTTAGAAGTAAATGTCACTGTTTAAAAAAATTGTTGTTTCTTGTTTGGGGAGATGAATGGAAGGGAGGGAGGGAAAAAGGAGTAGAGGGGAGATAAGAGGAGGAGAAGGGACAGAGGGTGAGGGGAGGGTAGAGAAGGAGAAGGAAAAAGAAAGTAGGGGGGGAAGAGGAGGGGTGCATTTCACAGACCCGTGATTAATAGCAGAATTGAATAATCACAGATCTCATTTTGCTAATAGAAAGAAAATTGTCCTTGCCAATGACTCCCCTAATGGTTTAAAGAAAAGCTGTCTTTGTAAAAAGACCTTCTTAGTCCTGATATAGGTTAGTACTAAATATAGGCTGCAATCCCAAAGTGAGATATCTTTAAAAGGAAAAAAAACCCTATATTTAGGTATACACTGAAAAATAATACTGAACATAAAACATGTGAGTAGTAGTGTGGCATAGTGTGATAAAGAACCATGCTTGGAGTCAGAAAGGTATGAGTTCAAGCAAAGCATATATTAGCTGTGTGTGACCAGAGGCAAATAAAAATGACTTAATCTTTCAGTTAGTTAACAGATATCTATTCAGTACCAGTCAATTATCTATGTTTTGGAGGATTAATCAGTGTAGACTAGCAAGGAGGGTTTCCATACTGATCTCCCTAAACCAGTGAAATCATAGTTCTTGGCCTTCATTCCTTCCCCAAACAGTAAAAGTCACAATCTGATTTTATATGCAGCAGGTTTAGGAAAAGGGAAAAAAAAGTTTGCTCTGTGTAAAGAGCCATTCTGTTCCTCCAGAGAGGCTTCCCTCTGGTTTTATCATTCTTGGGGTCTCCAAGCATTCTCAGAATAACTAGAGTGACCCTAGAAAGAAGCAAATCCCCATTTCAAAGTTCCTCCTAATGAAATAATCACAGGGGTGTTTTGAGTTATTTAGCATTAGGTCCTACTGAATCATTCAATGTCTTTGCTGGAAGTGAGCTAAGAGGTAGCTAATCCAGCCATGACCTGAAGAGGAATCATTCCCAACGAGTGTTTTTTAAGGCTACATTTGAATACCACCAAGTGAGATAGAGTTCACTATGTGTTACTTAGTAGGCTACACGCTGTCAATAAATTGGAGAGCTCAATGAGCCTTCCCTGCCCAATCAAACAGTGACATTGATAGGTTTGGGTTGACCAGACTTGCCTGAATGAGGCTGTCTCATTTCATCTAGGCACTGAGTCTTTAATATGAGCCAACTCCAACAGGTAAATAATTGTGCCTGGGTTATCAGGATATAGTAAGCCTGATGAAGTAAGAAGAATGTTAGATGTGGAGAGAAGAAGGCCTGGGTTCAGATCCTACCTCAGAAATGTACTAGTGTGAACCTGGGTAAAATACTTAGCTTTTCTAAGATTCAACCCACTTATCTACAAAACAGAGATAAGAAATAGGGCCTACTGCATAGATTATTCATTGCTCATGGACTTTGAGCCATAAGGACCCTTTCAAAATTCCTTGTTTTACAACCATGGAAAATGAGAGGTGAAATGATTCACCCCAAGTCACATGGATAGTAAGTGACAGAGCCCAGATTTGAATCTTGGTCCTCTGACTCCAAATTAGGGGCTCTTTTCACTGTACTAAGATATAAGATGATGTATATAAAGCACATGGCATTATATAAATACCCATAATTTTTGATTCTCATAGAATCTAAGCCCTTTTAGGGCAAGGCTGATTCATAGTAGGTGCTTACTACATATTTACTGACTGATTTGCCCAAAGAGCTTGAAGTTTTATACAACAATGGTGCACTCACCACAGAGGGTTGTTGTAAGGATCAAATGAGAGAATATTTGTCAAGTATTTGACCCAGTACCTGGCATATAGAAGGCAATATAGAATTCCGATCTGTCCTCAGACACTTACTAGCTATGTCACCCTGGACAAGTCACTTAACCCTGTTTTCCTCATTTCCTCCTCTGCAAAATGAACTGGAGAAAGAAATGGCAAACTACAGTATCTTTGCCAAGAAAACCTCAAATGGTGTCACAGAGATTCAGATGATTGAAACTATTCAACAACACAAATATTTAAAGGTCCATTTCAATTCTAGGCTATATCCCATGTTCCAATGTTCTTTCTAGCTCTGAAATTCTACATTCTAAGACTTCTAGCTCTGATACTGTATCTTCTAAGATTCCTTCCAACCCAGTTATTCAGTAATTCTTATAAGGGCTACAGCAATCCAAAAAATCAAAGAAGAGGACCACGAGAAAGTGCCACCAGGGGCTGTGGTAGTCTGGGAGGGAGCCTTATGGAAGAAGTGGGACTGTCCTTGAAGAGAAACCCTGGGACCAAACTGTGGAGTGAAGGGACAGAGCTATAATGGCATTTAGGTACTAAAAGCATTGACTGTAGTCTCATATAAAGGAAACATTGCTTCTGGACACCTGTTGTCCGGGCAGTGGTCTTTCCTGTTATTTATACTGACAATGGCATTCCAGTAGCAACTTGGATGGTGAAGAAGGATGAAGTAGGTTAAGGAGTATATAATTCACTTTTAGAAAATACCTTAACTAACTGGCCTTGAGGGAATAATATTGTAAATTACCTGTTATTAAGTCTAAAACAGAATAATTGCCTCCTTTCTTTCTGTCAGCAACAGCTCAGAGGTTTACAATGGATTTTGAATTTCTCATAAGAAGTAACAACATTCATTCATTCACTGTTGACATGACAGAGTATAGTAGAAAGAGCACTGGCCTTGGGAGTGAAAGGTTTGGGTTTGATTCTCAGCCCTGACTCTTATTAACTGTGTGACCATAGAAGAACCCTGTTACCACTCTCAGTCTCTTTTTCTTCAGCTAGAAAATGGAGACAACAGAGTAATGGAATAGGAAAGTTGGAAGAAACCCCAGCAGCCACCTAGTTCAACACATAAGTGAAAAATCCTCACTGGAACTAACTTGATAAATGGTTGCTGAGACTTTACTTGGAAGACTTTCAAGGACAGTGAACCCTTTACTTGTCAAGAAAGGCCATTTCACTTTTTTAAAATTTTAAATTGAAATTATTTTTAATTTATGGAATATTTGAACTGCTCTAATTGTTAACAATTTTTTTTCTGACATCAATTCAAAATTTCATTTTTTGTCTCATCCTTGTATTGTGCTTTTTTCTACCTTTTGGCCCAAACAGAACAAAAGTCCAATCAATCCCTTTTCCTTGTGACAGACAGCTCTTCAAAAACTTGAATGTAACTATCATGTCAATCCCACGTTTTCTCTTTTCCAGGCTAACCACCTCCTGTTCCTTCAACCAATCTTCTTATGAGACTGATTCAAGGCCCTTCACTCTCCTGATTACCTTCCTCTATATACTCTCTAGCTTATCAAGGTCCTTTTTAAATCCAGGTGTCCAGAAGTGAATACAATACTTGCAGTGTGGCCTGACCAGGACAAAGTACAACTACTATCACTTCCCTATTCCTAGAACCTCTGCCCTTCTTTTTTTGGGGGGAGGGGTTCCCAATTGAGAAATTTATTTAAATCAAATAGGTGTCTCATTGTCTCTAAACTTAGAAGAATGTGTTGGGCCTCTTGGTAGTAAAGTGTGGCTTGTGCTGGAGATGCAGAACTCTGTGGGGCGGAGGGAACTTGATTTTGGAGTTGTGAAACTGCTTGACTGTGGGCCGGAGGCATTTGCTGGCAGGAATTTCTTCCACTTTCATGATCTGGATGGAGTGGGCCCCGGCACAGTGACGGGCTCCCATATCTCGGTAGCACTGAGTGACAGCACCAGCAGTGGTCAGGTCCCCGTACTCCCTGTACATGTTGTGGGTCCCACTCCTGGAATCGTAACGCAGCCAGATGCCAAAGTTCTTCACTCTAAGAGGAGACTTTTCAAAGACCTGGCCACAGTACACAATCTCTCCAGAAGACTTCTTCATCTTCTTCAGCTGGGACATGAAGTACCAGAACCGGGACTTTGCCACAACATGTTTAGGAGCAAAGATCCGCATGCGATACAGAGGCGGCACAGGGCTCTTGGGAATGGGCAGGCAGCGCCCAACTACCTTATACTCTCTCAGGGTGCCCGAGGCCTTCATGGTGATGCTGCCTCAAGCCCCACCAACCCACAAAAGGACCTCTGCCCTTCTTAATGAAACCCAAAATTATATTCATTGTTCTTGCCTACCTTGTCACAATGTCACTTATATTAAGTTTCATTTCACTAAAATGTTCCAATCCTTTTCAGGACAATTGCTGTTGAAATATGCCTCCCGACAGCTAAGTGGCACAGAGGATAGAGTGCTGGGCCTGGAATCAGAAAGGCTTGACTTTAGATCTGGACTCAGACATTCACTAGGCTGTGTGACCTTGGGCAAATCACTTAACTTCTGTTTGCCTCAATTTTCTCATTTGTGAAATGGGGACAATAATAGCACCTACCTCCCCAGGCTGTTGTGAGTTTCAAATGAAATAATAATTATAAAGTGCTTTAGCACAGTACCTGTCATATAGTAGGCACTACATAAATATTAGCTATTATTATATTTGAGGAGTTGATTTTTTGCGCCCAAGGAAGGAATTAATTAAAGGTTTAAATCCTCCCTCCTCATCCCTATTGAATTTCATCCTGTTAGATTGAGTGTAGCATTCTAGTCAATAAGGATCTTCTTATATCCTAACTATTATCCAGTGTGTCAGATCTCCCTCCCAGCTTTGCCTTATCTGCAAATTTGATGAGCATGTCATCTATACCTTCATCCAAGTTAATGAAAAAAATAATAAACAGAACAAGGCCAAGCACAGATAGATCCCTGGGGCACTATGCTGGAGACGATACTGAATCATTAACAACTACTCTCTGAGAGCAGGCAACCAAGAAGTTCTAAGTCCATCTGATTGCATTATTATCCAGTTCATATATTTCCATTTTCTCCACCAGAGGAGTATGATAAACTTCATTGAAAAGCTTTGCTAAAATATCATTAAAACATACTGACAGAATTGCTCTCATCTCCCGGTTTGGTAATCCTGTCATCAACAAGGAAATGAGGTTGGTCTGCCATGACTTGTTCTTGAGGAAGCCATGCTCGGTTTCCGTAACTGCTGCTTCCTCTCCTATCTGTCAACCAACAATCTCTTTAATGATCCATCCTAGAAGTGTACAGAAGAATGCTACACTTTCCCCAAGATCCAAAGTCAAAGCCATTGGTTCATCATTGATAGGCTCGATTTCCCCTTTCCTGAACACTGGCGCATTTGTTCTTCTCTACTCTCATGTTCTGAAGAATAAACACTTAATAAATAAATCAGTCAATTAGTCAAAAAACATATACAGTTATCCCTCCCACACTGTGACTTTCCCCATGGTGGTTTCAATATATCATTTGTAGGCATAAGAAATTGAATGGGAATTTTTTGAGAGTTTTGCAGAAGCTGCAGATGATATAGAAAAATAGTTTAGAAACTTAGAAATTCAGGCTTGTTATAAAAAAGGCATTCTGATAGACTCTGATATCATATGAGAAAAGCTAAGTCCTTATACAATTTCCTAAAGGAAATGAAGGTGAAGGGTCAACCCCTATGGATTTTACATGGATTTTCCAGATCTTGGGGTGCCATGCCTTAACCTAGATGATATGGAAGGGAAAATCATATTAAGTTCCTTCTCTATGCCAGGTATTGTGTTGTATAGTATTGTACTAGTGTTACAAAGACAAAAAACAGTCCTATAACAAGAACTCTTATGTTCTTCTCCAGTTAATTTTCTATGGTCTTTCCAATAATGCTATTAGTTGCTCAAGAATCATGGCTGCATGGGGAGGCTAGTTGGTGAAGTGAATAGAGCACCAGCCCTGGAGTCAGGAGGACCTGAGTTCACACCTGGCCTCAGACACTTAACGCAAAAACTAGTCATGTGATCTTGGGCAAGTCACTTAACCCCAATTGCCCTACCATCCCCCCTCCAAAAAGATTAAAAAAAAAAAAGAATCATGGCTTCTGAGCTCTGCCAGGGTAAAAACACCTCGATCACCTACTTTACAAATTGCAGGGAGGAAGGTTAAAGCACAGAAAGAAGTGTTATTATTCATTTATTTATTCAACAACACTTTTGAATTGACCCCTGCAGAGGTAGAGACAAAGGATAAGACAGGCCCTACACTCAAGGAGATTATAGTTTAGTGGTACTGAATTAAGAGCAGTGGCTTGGCATGACACCATTGTTAAGAAACAGAACACAAAGTATAATGTGATCAGGGAAGCAAAGTAATTGATTCAAAGTAGTAGGAAATCTTGAGATGATAGAGAAATTACCACCTGCTGAGAGGAAAAGGGAAGCTTTCAGAAGAGGTGCTGGTACCTGATGTGGGCCTAAAAGAAAGTAAAGGCCTTTGACAGATGGATATGATGGAGCATGGGACTGGGGAAAGAGAGAATTCCAGGTACACAGTGATGGAGATGGGAAAACCAAGAGGCACCTTAAAGGGCTGAAAAGTAATTTGAGTTGTCTGGAACTTAGAATAAGAGAGGTTAGATAAAACTGGAAAGGTCAAGTGGAGTCAGATTTCAGAAGAACCTAGAATGGCCAACGGGGCATCTATGTGGCACAGTGAACCTGGAATCAGGAAGAGTCACTTTATGAGTTCAAATCTGGCTTCAGACACTTACTAGCTCTGTGACCCTGGGCAAGTCACTCAACTCTGTTTCCCTTAGTTTCCTCATCTATAAAATGAGCTGGAGAAGGAAATGGCAAATCTCTCCAGTTTCTTTGCCAAGAAAACCCTAAATGGGGTCACAGAGAATGACTTCACAACAGTAGAAGGATCAAATACAGCACTTGTCCTCTCTTTGTTAAGCAGTAGTGAGATTGCTTAAGCAAGAACAAACTGTGAATAGAGCCATATGGCCACCCTCTGCCTGCTGCTGCTGACTTCCTTCTCCCCACCTGGATTGACATCCTCTATACTGGACCTGAGACCTGGCTCTCCATATCTGAGTCTTCCTGAATCCATTCCTGAGTCTTTTGGAAAGTTAATCCACTCATTTTTGAAATTCCCACTCTAAGACCCAACCCAGTTGATTGTTGAGTGAATGTGTACAAACTGGCCCATTTAGACCACTATAAATATTTTTGCTAATTTTTTAGACACCACACCACATTTCAGCTTAATATACATCTAACCAGGCCATCTCACAATCTTTCTTACCTCTAATTTCTTTCTGCTTTCACAGAACAGATGTTTATCTTTCCCTGGTCACTATTTCTCTATATCTGCTGCCTTCTTCTATTAAGATAAGCTCCTTGAGGGCAGGGACTATCTCTTTAAAAACACATTTGTTTCTCTAGAACTTGGTACAGTGAGTGCCGGGCCAGAATAAACACTTAAAAAAATCAGTCAGTTGGTCAAAAAACACATATAGTTATCCTTCCACATTATGACTTTTCCCACTGCGCTTTGGATATATTATGGGTGGGCATAACAAATTGAATGGAATTCTTTTGGGAGTTTTGCAGAAGCTGCAGATGACACAGGAAAAAGTTTAGGAACTCAGACACACAGGCTTGTTATAAAAAAGACATTCGGATAAACTCTGGCATCATATGAGAAAAGGCTAAGTCTTTATATTATTTCCTAAAGGAAATGAAGATGAAGGGTCTACCCCTATGGATTTTACATGGATTTTCCAAATCTTTGGGTGCCATGCCCTTAACCTCTGTGATATGGAAGAGAAAATTGCATTAAATTTCTTCTCTATGCCAGGTACTGTGCTAAGTGCTAGTGTTACAAAGAAAGGCAAAAGACCAGTCCCTGCCATCAAGCAGCTCACTATCAAATGGCAGAAAACAATATGAAAAAATCCAGAAAAGCTGGGTCAGAGAAGATACCTGGCTGGATGTGTGATGGAGAAGTCCATCAGAGAGCAGCCAAGTAAGAAATGGAAAATTGGTTGACCTGAGCACCTTCCTTAATGAGAGGGGGAGGGGGTGACCTCCACCCTCCAATCAGAGGGAGGCAAAAGGACTGATGAGGTGTTTGTTCTAGGGCTGATATGATCTTGTAGAATGAAGAGGTTCCTAGGGTATGAGGAAGAAGTCTGTCAGAATACAGCCTGGTGGGAAATGCTTTTACATTCATTTTCATGCAATTTAGGAAAATGGCTAGCAGCTGAGCAGAAAGGTATAGTATGAGAGAGGGAAGCTGTTGTAAAAGTCCATTATATCCATGAGTGTTCTTTAACTTTGGGGGGTGGAGAAAGGAAAGGTAGGGAGATGGAAATTCCAAATTCAGGCTAATGATGCTAGAGGCTCCTCTTTTCCTAAGCACTAGTCTATAAGTAAGGTCACCTACAGTGCACATCATCCTTTAGCCTGGACTTTTACCAAAAAAGCAGGGAAGAGCCATGTGCCTGAGAAAATGCAAAATGGGGGAAGTATTTTAACATGGGTTCTCTGTGTCATTCGGGCTCCTCTTATCTCCACATTTGCAGGCAGCAGTATTGTTGCATTGGGTGTCATAGTAACTCCCCTGATTGTGAAAGCTCATTTTCATTAGAGGGATCCTTCACCACCACAGGAGAGCTCATTTCTCTCAAGCCCAGGCCACTCAGAAGCCAGGCACAGTGAGACACACAAGGCCAACATGAAGCTTTTCTGCCTTTGTTTTGAGTGCCCAGCCTCATTTCCATCAGAGAGGAGAGTTCATTGATTAATCCTAACTTGAGAAAGAGCTGAGCCCACCTCTCAATGAAAAAAAAAAATCTGCATAAAACAATGTTCCTTATAGAACAGACAGAATATGGAGACAGATTTAAGTGCTTCAACTCTATCTAGAAGAATATAATGAAATTTATGATTTTTTAAAAAATCAGTTGTGCATTTTCCTAAGTTGCATAGACAAATCCCTTCACTGCTCTGACCCTCAGTTAAGTCATTATAAAGCTTATGCTTACTGCCTTCTTGGGTTGTTGTAAAGGATGTCCTGTGAGAACTTTTGGGAAAATAACATAGAAATTTGAGTTTTTATTGAGATGAAATCCCAAAGTCATTCTCAAGTGACTGCTAGAATCAAAAGTCCTGTCTGGGTTTTTAAAGGCTTGGCCACTGGTATGAAAGCTCTTCTATCAAGTAAGAAACAACCTGAATATTCATCCTGCAATAGTCTGTGTGCATCTGTTGTCTGAGGATAGTCTAGATACATTGGAAGACCAACCACTAGGGGTTGAATCATTTTAGCTATAGAAACTTACAATGAAGAGGTTATGATCTGTATTGGTAGAGGGAGGCCTCACCCTAATGGCCTCATGGGTTCATGAAGAAGTATTCATAAGTAATTAAAGGATTGGGTATATCGTTGTTAGAAAATAAGACTCTAGCTCTAATTCCAAGGATCACTTGCGTGACCTTGGGCAAGTCATTTCCTTCTCAGTTTTTCTCTCCTGGAAAATGAAGGGATTAGGCTAGAAAGGCTCTAAGTCAGAGGTTCTTAACCTGGGGTCTATCAATTTTAGTTCATTTAAAAAGTAACAAGTCCAGAGGCCATTGGCTAGAGCAGTGGATAGAATGTTGGACCTGGAGTCAGGAAGACCTGAGTTCACATCTGTCCTCAGTCACTTACTAGCTGTGTGACTGAGCAAGTCAACTCTGTCTGCCTTAATTTTCTCAACTGTAAAATGGGACTACCAGAAGATTGAAGGAATAGTTAGTAGAAGTCATCTAAGATAAAGGGAAGTTTGTTAAAGACATGGCAGTGATTATAGAGGACACAATGGAATGAATGTGCGAAGTTGGGTGGGAACATGGGAGAGGCTGAGTTGAGGTGATTAGTAGATGAGCAATGGAAGTGAAGGCAGTAGAAAGGAGATACTTAGGAAGTCAGGAAGCCTATCACTGGAATTTGAAGAGTAAAATGTGGAACTTCACTAAGAATTGTGATATGACAATTACATGTGGTTCTCTCCTTTAAGAGTACTATGAATGTCTTAAAATGTTGCCCCTCTTCTTTCATATGTTGAAGAATAATAGGGGCTGGATATTTGTTAGTGAATCTTCCTATGAAAAAGGTCCTAGCATCAAGGTATTGAAGCCTTGAGAATAGGGACCTTCTCTATGTTCTTTTAATGTTTTGGCTACACTGAGCATCATGCCTTATGTGTAGTTGGCTTTGAGTTGGAGTCTGTCTAATGAAATTGGACTGGAGACCAAATATCTGGATAACTGGCAGACTTTTTGCATTTTTAACTGAATATCAGTCTGTAAAGCTACAGTAAGATGAACTATTTTATTTGGTTTCTCAAGGCTTACCCATTTGAAAAACCTTTCTTTAAGATGGTAGGTGCTCTATAAAATATTTGTGAATTTGATTTCTTTTGTGGAGTAAGGAAAGCTTACAAATGTTGGCTAGGCATGTCGAAGGGGAGGAACAAAATAAATGTGACTAATGTACTGGTGTAGTGTTAAAAGTATTCTGTCTTGAGAACTGGGACCAACATAATGACCTACTGTGATTCCATAAGATTCATGATCAAACATGCTCCTAATAGAGAGGTGAAGGATTCTGAGTGCAGACTGAGACCAATTGTTTTGGACAAAGCCAACATGGGAATTTGTTTTGCTTGACTATATATATTTTAGCTGAGGTTTTGTTTTTCTTGGTTTCTTCATGGGGAGAAGGGAAGGCAGGAGGGAGAAAAAGCAGAGTTCATTTCATAATAACATAAAGTAAATTTCAAAAACTACAAAAAATGAACATTGCACTTAGAAAAAGGAAGACCAGGATTTGAAGTCAGGCGTCTGCTACTTTCTGGTTAGGTGATAAATCTCTTGAGCCTCATTTTCCTCATCTATGAAATGAGTGAAATGCTTAATGTTACCTATTTCATAGGAAGGTTTGAAGAAAAAATATTGTAAACCTTATAATCATGTATATCAATGCACACATATATATCTATATTAATCTGAACTTGCAATTTCATTAGCATAAGGAATTTCCAGTGAGGAGGCTTCCTCTATCAATGCCAATCAATACTTGCTTTATAACTTAGTCTTAAAGAAAGGTTTTCGGTTACTGAGAGTTTAAATGACTTTCCCAGGGACACACAGCCAGAATGTATAAGCAGAGAAATGTCAATCCTCTTCTTTCTGACTCTGAGACTAGCTTTCTATCCATTATGACCCACTGTCTTGCATAGCATGATATAAATGTGAATTATTATTAATAATATGTATGTATTATTCGGTTTGGGAATAACAAAATCACAAATTTAGAACTGAAAGGGACCTCAGAAGTCATTAAGTACCACCACTGGAAAGGAGGGAAGAGATTTATTTTAAAATTTCCTTAAGATTTCTTTTTTCTTATTATTAGAAATAACATGTTCTTGGAAAACCAATAGAATTCTAGATAAGTTTTTAAAATGCTTGCATAGAATTACAAGACACTAGAGTCGGAAGGGTCCTTAGAACAGAGCACACACGATATTTGAACACAGAACAAAGAATTAGGCCTTGGAGAAAATGCATAAATTAATATAATATATTTATTTTAGAAATGAGTAAAATGAAACCCAGAGAGGGAATTAATATGTCCAAGGTCACACAGCAGAATCGAGGACCAAAATCTGGGTCTCCTGGCTCCTAGGTAGATATCCTATCATAATTATGAAACTGAGGCTTGCCATCCATAAAAGTTCACTTTGTATTAAAATGCATCACCTGAAAAGAAACCTCAAAGGCCTTAAGGACAATTTGATGCTGGGACCAGCTCCATCTTTAATGGACCCTTCTCAAGGACTTTTACATGTAAACAAGATCGTTAAACACTTAATTTGACATTTATTACCTTTAAATATTCATAAGCTACTGAATACTAAGGAAACACCTACTGCACAGTTCAAGCTTGACTGGATCCTTCAGAATATGATGTGCACGTGAATTACTTTGGAAGGTTTTTGGAGGAACTCGGTGGTTCACCTCCCTTCTTGGAGACACTGATGGCTCCCTCATCCTCAAGGCCAATGGCAAATTTATAGATGATGTTGTTTATCAATGAGATGATGAATAGAGGTAGGAAGATTCCTTGTGGCATGAATGGGAATCCAGTCTTGCAATGGCTATGCCAAGGAGCCCCAAGTTCTGGAAGGTCCCACCACGCTGGAAAGGCTATGAGTTTGCGACCAGACATTCAGCCAACAAGCATTGGAAGCATTCTGCTAAGTGCAAGACATAGATACGTCTTGAGTCTGCCTTTGGAGGTCTGTGTCATCGGAGAGGAAAAACCCATGTGTGGGTGTGTGTGAGAGTTGGGGAAGTGGGGTAGGAGTGGGGGAGAGGTGGAGGGCTGTTTTGATGTAGGTATGAGTCTCCAGAGATAGAAAGTAATGTCCTTTCCTTTTCTTCAGTAGTATCTCTTGAAAATTCTATTTGAGTCATTCACAGCACCAATCCTGACACTTCCCCTGAAACCTGCTGACATACCAGAGAAGGAGGGAGAGGGGAGGGATGCCACTTCATGGGGCACAGCCAAGAAGAAAAGGACCCCAGTGTTGTTGGGCTTTGGGAAAGGGCTGAAGTCTACAAGTCAAACCACAAGTCTTTACATTGAAACCCAAAGTTCTTATATGCTGTCTATTTGCTGCTGGCCCCAGTTGGGGGCCTCAGGAGAGGGAGAGAGAAGGCTGGACATTATTTTGCTTCACCATTTGTCTTCCTTGTTGCAGTTCATGTTTCTAAAGAGTTTGTTCTTTGCATTTTAAGGACTTTACAAAGAATAAAAAAATGGATTCATCAACAAAACAAGAGAACTGTTTTTTCCAGCATCCCCAAACTCCCATGCTATATATGTTTATACTTGACAAAGCACAGTCCTCTCAAAAGCTGTGAGGCAGAGTGGCTCATTCTTCCCATTCTTCCAGGGGTGAAAACTGAGACTCTGAGCAGCCACAAGTGGCTTGGCTGTAGTTACTCAGCTAGCAGATGTCATAGCAGAATTCCCACGCAGGTTTCTTTCCTGATTCCCAGCTGAGCTCTCTTTAGCTAGGTCTGTAAGATGTTCCTTGCCAGAAAGGTAGCCCAGGTAGGATGTGTAGGCCTAATCATGCTCACAAACCTCACCCCCTGTTGCCTTCAGGCCCTCCCCATATCATATTGCCTGCTCTCTAGTCATCAACCTCATCTCTCTCCCATTGGAATCCCCCTGGAATCCCCAGTACATAGGGCTCTAAGAGGTGAGATTTGGCTTTATCCATACCATGCCATTGCCAGCCCACCTTTCCCCACTCCCCTTTCAGCTCCTTTTTTATATTCTCTTTTCCCATTAGAATCTAAGTTCCTCAAGGCCAGGGCCTATCTTGCTTGTTTGTATCCTTAATTAGCTCAGTGTCCGGCATTCAAATGGCTTAATAAATGCTCAGTCTCTCAATAATGTCATTGAGCCTACTTGCTAGATAAAGGTCAATGTATGTGTCTGGTCTCTCTCAATCTAACTTTGTTCTGTCCTTTCACACTGCTCTGTTTCAGCCAAATCAACTTACTTGCCTTCTTTCTGTCGTGTCCATTCCTTTCACTGTGCTGTTATCCACACCATGCCACAGACAGACTCTACCTTCTCTGCAATTCTTCTTGCCACCTGTTCCAATCAATCTCTTCTTTTGAAGCTTAAGTGACTCACGAGCCACCTTTTCAGTGAACTCTCTCCTAACGCCCTCCAGCTATTTCTCCCCTTACAAACAACTCTGTGACACTATGTTGGCCTCTCCTCTATATCTATATTCTAACTCACATTCTACTAATCTGGCCTTTGTCCTATCACCTTTATTAAACTAAAAGCTTCTTGAAGGTGGGGAATCCCCCACCCACCCACACACAATTATCTTTGCAGGCTGTAGCCCCTGGCATTAGATTTCCCATAGAGCAGACCTTGCATACATGTTTGCTAAATTAAAGTAGTAGAATAATGAATAGACTGATAGTTTCAGTCTAAGCAGAACTAACAATGGCTTGGTGAATTTTGCTGAGAAAGAAAAGGTTTTTATTTTCCTTTCCTCAAGGATATTTAAGGAAAGAATCAGCAAGAATGAGTGTACTGCTATACTGTTGGAAAGCAGTTAGAATGAACTGTAGGATCTCACCATGGAACTCTTCTGATCAAAATTTTTCAGTGGCTCTCTATTACCTTCTGAATAAAATCCAATTCTTTTGCTTGGCATTCAAGGACTTCCCCAATGTGGTGCCACCCTACCTTTCTGGCCCTGTTTATCATGACTTTTCTCAAACAGTCCAAGCTTGAGCCAAACTGCTTTTCTCTCAGTGTTCAGAAAGCTCCTCTTCCCTCCCACCCTAGCCCTCCATGCATTTGCTCACACTATTCCTAAGGCCTGGAGGGCCCACCCATGCCCTGCCATCCTCCTTCACCTGCTCTGGTTCTATTTACTCTTGAAAAAGCAGCTCAAATTCTCCCAGCTCTAGTCAGCCTTCTCTGGTCCTGTTGGTCAGTGACCTCTTGGTCAGCCTTCAGGCATGATATAACACTTTCCTTTGTTCCTCTCTGATGAAAGAACTCACATTATATGGGAGGGAGATATCAAATTTGTACAAACTAAATTAAAGTAACAAAAAATAATTTTTCAGAGGGTGATAACAAATAATGAGAGAGGTGGGGGTGGGAAACCCCAAACAGCCACACACACACACACACACACACACACACACACACACACACACACACACATATAAAATGTAGAAACCCTCAAGAGATAAATATTATTGGCTTTACCTTGTAAATGAAGAAAGCTTACATGACCTGTCCTTGTTTACCCAGAGACTAGGTATAGGAGGCAAAATTTGGACCCAGCACCAAGCACATGAATCTTTTTGTTTGTTCATTTTTATTTTGACCCACATTAAGTGCTTATTCAGTGTCTACTGAATTGAAATGATTTCTAAAGATCTTTGCCAGATCTGTGATTTTAGAAGTTCATTTTTTTTTCTATTTTATCTGCTCTACATGATATATATGAGACATTGCACATTCTCTCTCCCACTCTCTGTCTGTTTATCTCTGTCTCTGTCTCTATTTCTGTCTCTCTCTGTCTCTCTGTCTTTGTCTCTGTTTCTATCTCTGTCTCTCTCTCTCTCTGTCTCTCTCTCTGTCTCTGTCTCTCTTTCTGTCTCTGTCTCTCTGTCTCTCTGTCTCTCTCTCTCTCTCTCTCTCTCTCTGTCTCTCTGTCTCTCTCTCTCTCTCTCTCTCCCCTCCCTTCCCCCACCTCAGATCTCTGGCTCTCTTTCACACACACTCACATATCCAAAAAGATCATTAATTCCACTGATTCAGAAACTTTCTACAATAATGCAGCTGGCATTCCATCCCAGCCCATCTTCTTGTCCTTGTCCTCCCATTAATTTTTCACAGAGTCTATACAACTTTTCGTCTTTATAATCTTACATGTATGTGTGTATTATATATATATACACATGCACATACACACATATATGTGAGCATATGCCTACTAATAGTTACATATATACATGTATGCATATACTTATACACATATATACATATATTATTCCAAGTCATATTATATATGCACATACACTGTAAAAATGGGAGCTGGCCATATAGCTCTATATGCTCTCTCTAGACATAAGTTATATATGTATATGTACATATATGCATATGGCAAGCTTCCATTTCAGTAGACTGTAGTTACAAAGTACTTTCCTATATATAACCCTTAGAACACACTGTTGGGTAGGTAATGGCAGCATTAACCATTCCCTCTTACAGATGAAGAAAGAAACAGAGGTCCACCCCACATAAAAACTGGGAACAGAACATCAGACAAGGAGTCTTCGGATCCCTGGTCCCTTATGCTTCTGCACTGCACTGTTTGAAAGTTGTAAGCCTTTCAAAACAACAACAAACATTGTTAAGGAAACAGACATCCCGGAGAGGGAAAGCAGCTTCCCTAAGGTATGCAGGGATTAGAACTAGGATCTCTTCAGCCCCAGGCTAGGCCATTTTTCATCATTTTACTCTATTTACAGAAACTTTCGTGGTTTCCATACTTTTTGGGACCCTATTTCTTACAGGCAAAAAAGCCTTACTTCTTTCTATGAAAAATGTAGCTCAACAACCAAGGAAAATGAATTTGCCTCCAAGTAAGTGCTTACTCTTTAACAGAGGGCGGTTTGGAATGCTTTCTCTCCACCACCCCCCCTTCCAGTGTGTATTCACTTTCACTATAGTTGGCTATGCTCCAAATACCAATTCATTGTAGCTTTGGGGAGAGAAGATTACTATGTTTAAAACCTGTTATTTCAAGGGCAGATGAAAGATTTTTAAGGAATTAAGAAAACCATCATTTACCGAGTTGGCGGAGTGTCCAAGTCCTACCCCCTCCTTCCCAGCCCTCTTAGAAATTAATAGCATACCATATTCTGAAGTGACTGAAGATTAGCTGAAGAGAGAATTAACAAAGGAAAAGAAAGGGCCCAAGGAAGGCGGGACGATGTGGCGTAAAGAGCCTCGGACTGACTGTCAGGAGACCTGGGTTCTCTCTTATGCTCTGACATTTTCCTAAGGGGGGATGATGCTTCTTCAGCTCTTTGATGTTTAATTTCCTCAATCTGAAAAACTGAGTGAATTTTTACACTGATTACCTTAAAGGGTGGCTGAGAGGATCAACTGAGATAATGAAGATAAATGCTTTGTTAGAGTATATGATATAATATAAGGAAGGAAAAAAGTATCTGAAATTCCCTGGTATTATAAATGGAGAAGACTTGTCTAGCACTGAACTTGGTCTCCCCAGTAATGCTTTTGAAATTACCTGCCTTATCAAGGCATTTGTGAAGAAGCTATAAATTGGGTTCTATACAGATGTGAGCTATTTGATATGTCCTATGAGTTACTTGTCTTTGTTGTGGGCAAAAATTGATTAACCAGCTCTATTATCACCAAATCTCAGAGGTGGAAGGGACTGCCTTCCCTTAGTGTGCAGGCCACTTAATGTGGTGGTAGGGACCATATCAATCTTGGGGTGGTGCTAAGCACAGCTGATACAAAGGCAAAAGCAAGGTAGCCCATGGGGGTATTCACACATTAGGGCAAGGTGTGCCTTCCACTATGGATTTCAGAACTGAGAAGGCTAAATCCGTAGGGCATGACCTCTGGCTGTGCCACCTAGAGCAGCTCAGTGGTACAGTAGATAGAACTCTGGTCCTGGAGCCAACAGGACCTGTACCCAAATACGGCCCTAGATACTTACTAGCTGTGTGACCCTGAGGAAGTCAGTTAACCTCTATCTGCCTCAGTTTCTTCATCTATAAAATGCAGATAAACATAACACCTACCTCACAGGGTTATTTTAAGGATCAAATGAGGTAATATTTGTAAAGTGCTTCGCACAGTGCCTGGCAACTAGTAGGCATTTAATAAATGTCCCTTCATTCCTCCCTTCTCCTTCCTTTTTTCCTCCCACCCTGCCTTCTTCCTTTTTTCCTTTCACCTTCCTTCCTTCCTTCTTCCCTCTCTCCCTCCCTTCATCCTTTCCTTTCTTTCTTCCCTCCCTCCAGTCTTCTTTCTTCTTTCTTTCCTCCCTCCTTTCCCTCCTTTTCTCTTTTCTTTCCTTCCTTCATTATTTCCTTCCTTCTTCCCTTTCTTCTTCCCTCCCTTTTTGTCTTTCTCCCTTTCTTCTTCCTTTCTTCTTTCCCTCCCTTTCTCCTTTTCTTACTTCCATACCTCCCTCCTTTTTTTCCTTTCCTTCCTTCCCTCAGTCCTTCCTTCCTTCCTTCCTTGCTTCCTTCCTTCCTTCCTTCCTCCCTTTTTCCTTCCTTTCTTCCTTCTTTCCACTGCATCAGGAGGACAGCATGCAAGTAAATGGCTGGAGTTCTAGATGCCACTTTTAAGGAAGACCACTGACATGCTAGAACATAGTAAAAGGAGGGGGACCAGGATGAGCCTGAGACTTGAGAATGTATCTTGTATGGATCAGGATAGCAGTGGAGAAGAAGACTGGATTATAGGGAGGAGTGAAAAGATCACTTATTTGAATATTTGAAGGGCTGTCATGTGGAAGATAAATTAGTGCTATTTTGTTTGACTCAGAGAGCAGACTGAAGAGCAATGGATAGAGACAGATTTTGGAAGAAAGATTTTATAGAGACAGATTTTGGCTTAGCATAAGGAAGAACTCATAGTCAGAGTGTTCTGAAAACAGAAAAGTCTGCTTCTGGAGGTAGTAAGTTCCCCACTGAAGGAGATCTTCAAACAGTGAGTTTCCTGGGGATTCCATGGAATAGATCATGGCCTTGGGTTGGACTGGACTAGATTATCCCCATGGTCCCTTCCAGATTAGATTTAACATCCTATGATCCTTTGTCCATGTACCAACTAACCATCAATACTTCAACCCCCCCTTTTAGCCCCAACAATGAGAATCAGCTCTCAGAATTTTGACTTGAGGTCTCAAGAGATTGTCAGCAATTGAGGGAAAAGTTCATTATGTTCACTATGTTTACTAACGTGTGAAAGGGGATTAAACCTTTTAGGAACATGTTTGCCTTGAAGAATTGAAACAAAAAAATGATGCTTACAAACAACACTCACACTTCCAATGCATAAAGATTCATAGACACCTTTCCTTCCACAACTCTGGTGTGGTACAGATGGTACAGGTATTTAGCACACCCATTTTACAGGTGAGGAAACTGAGGCTAAGAGAACTGAAATGACTTTCTCAAGGCCACATAGCTAAGGAAGTTTGATTCCAAAGCTAATTTGGTTCAACATATTAAGAAAAAAATTTCCATTAAACATATCAGAATATGTGTGTGTATAATGCCTCAAATACAAGTCATTCCCCAATTGATAAGTGGCCAAAAGATATGAACAGGAAATTTTCTAATGAAGGAACCAAAACAATTTAGTCATATGAAAAAATACCTTAAATTATTATTGATTAGAGAAATGCAAATTAAAACAAACTTGAGATATCATTTTACACATACCAAATTGGCTAAAATGATTGAAGGGGGAAGTAACAAATGTTTGTGGGAATGTGGAAAAATTGGGGGCACTAATTAGTTGTTGATGGAATTATGAATTAATTCAACCATTTTGGAAAACAATCTGCAATTATACCCAGAGAGTTATTAAATTGCCTATATCCTTTAACTCAGCCATATTACTCCTAGGTCTATTTCCAAAGATGATCAGCAAAAGGAAAAGAATCTATATGTTCTGAAATGTTTATAGTTGCTCTCTTTGTAGTGGCAAAGAACTAGAAATTGCAAAGATGCCCATCAATTGGGGAATGGCAGTACATGATTGTGATAGAATACTACTGTGCTGTAAGAAATTATGAGCTCAATGATTTTAGAAAAATGTCAATAGATTTGCATGAAATAATGAAGAATGAAATAAGCAGAATGCTGGGCAAGTCACTTAACCCCAATTGCCCTACCTTCTCCCCTCCAAAAAGAAAAAGAATGACTTTGAGTGAATAAGCCATTTTGATTATTATAAATACCTAAATTAACTATCAAGGACATAATGAAAAAAAGATAGTATCTGCATCCAGAGAAAGTACAAGAAAAGTACATATAGAATAATTTTAATATATGTACCCATTTGTGTCTAATAGTAGTGGTCTCCAGAATGGAAGAAAGGAAGAAAAAAAGCAGGGGGAAAGAAATTTAAGTGGTAACTTTGTTGTGTATTTAAAAGGAATAGCAAGTTGTATATAGTAGATTTGCTGTTTCATGTGTAATCATCTTTTTTATTGTACTGTTATGAAAATGCTTGTTTTATTCCATAAATTTAAAAAATTAATTAAAAGAGAAAAACAGAAGACAGAATATTTTTTTCTTCCCCGCCCCTCCCCAATTTTGTAAGCATTCTGTTTAATCTGGGTTTTTTCTACTTGTCAGGAAAAGGCAGGCAAGGTCTTTGAAATCAAAGCCTCTCCTTTCTGGACTTCAGTCTGGATTTGTGAAATGAAAAGGAAAAAAAAATCTCTAGTCAGGCAATGTAGTTGTCACAAAGTTCATTAAATAAATCCAATGTACTTTATCCCAAAAGGAGACTCATCATTCAGAGCCTATCTACTCTTATTTAATACACTATCCTAACAAGTTTTGTCACCTAACTTCCAAGACCACAGAAAACTGAATATGAAAATATATTTGCCATCTCATTGATACGCCTATTCCCTTCATTGACTCCTCTACGACTTCCCATCCTATACAATGATTATCACATTTTCACATGTAAAGAGATTAAAAGCAAGAAACTGGAAATGGGGAGAGGATCTGCTATAGGCAGGTGGAACTTGAATAGCATATGGAATGATAGCAGACAACCTGACACAGGGAGACACACAGCACAAATATATAAAGCAGATAGAGGAACTCAGAGGGCACGGTACTCTGGATCCCTTCACTTTTTCAGTTATGGGGCAAAGATTCCTATGGATCTCAGTAATATTATGAGGACAACTGATTCTTGTGTGTACTGTAACACAATAGAGAGCTAACATTTATAATCCTTTAAATTTTCTAAGTATTTTACAGGTATTATGTCATTTGCAGATATTATGTCATTTTTTATCCTCACAAAGTAAGTGCTTCTATCCTGTTAAGTACTACTATTATTTCAATTTTATAGAAATGGAAACTGAGGTAGAAAGAAGTGAATTTGAAGAATAAGAAGAATTTGCCCAGGGTCACAGAGTCTGAGCCAGGACTTAAACTCAGGTCTAAGTCCAGCACTCAATCCATTGTACCACCCATCTTTTTATAATGATGATTTAGTCTGCAAAAGTTCTTAACCTGGCTCAGTAAATTTGTTTTTTTGTTGTTGCTGCTCTTATTTTGACAACTATATTTCAATATAATTGGTTTTCTTCATAATTTGATACATGTTATTTTGTGTACTTAAACACATTATTTTAAGAAAAAATAATACAACAGCTAGCATTTATGTAGTACTTTTAGGTTTTCAAAATTCCCTACATATATTATCTCATTTTATTTTTGCAGGAACCCAAGGAGGTGGCTGCTGTTATTATCTACATTTTGCAGATGAGGAAATGGAGAAAAAGGTTAAGGGTCCTACCTGGAGTGACAAACCTACTTTCTGAGGTCACATTTAAATTCAGGTCTTCCTGAATTCAGGTCTAGGGCTCTATCCAATACCCCAGCTAAGGGGTCCACAGGCTTCACCAGATTGCCAAAGGGTGATTGCCATCACACACACACACACACACACACACACACACACACACACACACACACACATAAGTAAAAATTAAGAGGCTATGTTATGGCCATCAGGAGAAGGTTATATTCAGTATCCTTTGTTTCACAGGTTGCCATGGCCAAAGAATTAATCTTCTAGTGTTCAGCTTACTGGTGATGAGCTTCTTCAAAATGCTGGTCCTTGGGTGGCAGGAGCATTCTAGCTCCAATAAATATGACTTGGCGGGGGAAGGGATTAGAGTTTTAAGATCTGAATTTGGAACCCTGCTATGCCTTCTACAAACTGTGTGACTTTGGAAAAAATCATTTCACCTATCTGGGGCTCAGTGTCTTCCTTTTTAGAGTTAGGGGTTGGACCAGATGGCTTTGAGGGGTCCCTTCCAACTCTCAATACTATGATCTTATAATCCTCCACCTGAAACCTCCTCAGCATGGTAGACTTTGTCCAGGATTGTATTCTTATGCCTTTGAGAGCCCATACTGAAGAAATGATCAACCACAATCACCCCACAGTAGCTAACTTTTATATAACGCCTACTTTGTGCCAAGCACCATGCTAAATGCTTTCCAAATATTATCTCATTTTATCTTCACAATAGCTCTAGGAGGTAGGTGCTATCCTTAACCTCATTTTAGAGATGAGGAAACTGAGGCAAACATATAATTTGCCCAGGATTCCAAAGCTAGGAAATCTGAGGCCAGATCTGAACTCAGGTCTTCCTAACTGAAGACCCGGTGCTACCCAAGGAAACCACCTATCTATCTTAAGATTTTGGTGGCAAAGGTAAGGATAGGCCATGAATCAGAGGAAATACTGACCTTGAGGACTTCACAGAACCACCAAAGTGTTTGATGTGCCTTCCCCAGGCACTTATCCTTAGAGCAGGAGTTCTTAATATTATTCGAGTTATGTGGCCCTCTGGAAACCTGGTCATGCCTATGGACCTTTCCTGAGAATATTTTTTAATGCAGAAAATTACAAAGGAAAATAATTCGGTTGAAATACAGTTATCAAAATATAAAAAGGCAAGTTCATGGATCTCAGATTAAAAACTGCCTTAAAGGGGCGGCTAGGTGGCGCAGTGAGTAAGAGCGCCGGCCTCGGAGTTGGGATGACCCAAGATCAAATCCAGCCTCAGAAAATGAGCACCCACACATAAATAATGACTAGCCGTGTAACCTTGAGCAAGTTACTTAACCCCAATTGCTAAAAAAAAAAAACTGCCTTAAAGACACCCCAAGGTGGAATGGGCTTACAGGAAAGTAGTGAGTTCTCCATCACTGGAGGTGCTCAAAGGAATGCTGGGTACATTTGTCAGATACGTGGAAAAGGAAGAAAGCTCTTCAGGACTAGTGGATCTCCACAGTTCCATACAAAATGGGATCCTTCAGTTCTACTCTTTCCATTCAAAGTGGTTAAAACCAATTTGCTAGTATTTACGGGATAAACACTCAGTGATGGGAGGGGAGGAGTTCTTCGGTCCCCCTCCAGAAATTGGGGGACTTGTCCCTCTTCTTAGCATTCACTGCTTCCTTTAGTAGCACACTGCCAGACGATAATCAGAAACCCATCATGGGTCAAACCCTGAGAGAGGAAGTCATGGTCAGAATGGAAGAGAGAGATGCATCCAGAGCAGTTTAGGAAGAGAGGAAAATTCCTAAGGCATAAGGCAGTAATGTAGTTTATTGTATAAAGAACTGGAGTGAGAGTTAAGGAAGGAGCCCTGGGCTATTTCAAGCCTCAGCAGTGACAAGTCCTACAGCAATCAACAGGGCTTTGTGAAGAGAAAATTAGGCAGAAGCAATTTCATGTCCTTTTATGGAAGATCATTTAGAGAAGAGGGAATCTGGGTGTCTATGCCCCTATTTGAAAAAATGTTTTATTTATGCCTTTTGTTTTTTCCCATCACATCTATTTACCAATATGTACCCCCGCCCAACCACCCATCCCTCTTTAAACAAAGAATGGTTCATTGGAAAGCAAGGGAAAATGCAACCTCTTCTGACAATATATGCAAGACTCCTCCTAATTCCCCCACCTCTGTCCCGAGAGCAAGGGAGTGTTTCCATCTGTTCTCGGGAACCAAGATTGATCATGGCAATTAATCTGAGTCTCGAGGTCTTTTGATGCTCTTTCCATTTATACAGCTATAGCCATTGTAGATAGTATTCTCCTGATTCTTTTCTTTTCCTTCTATGCATCAGTTCATACAAGCCTTGTCAAGTTTCTCTTAATCCCTTTTGTCTGTCATTCCATTACCATTCTGACACTGCAATTTGTTTATCCATTTGCCAACTAATTGGCACCTGCCCTGTTGCCAGTTTTTTCCCCCTTCTTTGCTACTATTAAAAAGTGTCCGGGTATATATCTTGGTATCCCTTCTATGTTCCCTGCTTTCAAAGGTTGGCTTCCTTCCAGATGCCCAAGGCCAAGGTAAGAGAGGACTTGAGCCCTTAATTATATCAAAATCAAGTGGAATCTTAGCTAAAAGTTTACCAAACACTCTCACAACAGACTTTGTTGTCCAAATATAAATACCCCACCTTTGATATAGGAGGAAACTGCCCGTGGGGATAAATGTCTGTTAGTCAATGATGGAGAGACAGACTGAAGCCAGACAGGACTTCTATCTCCCAACCCAGGGTACATTTTGTGCTATACTTTGGAGCAGGAATCCTATGAATTTGATTTCTCCTGATATACCTAGATCCTGTTTAGTGCGAAGAATAATGAATCTCCCTAAGTGGGAGCATGCATTTAAATTTACATTATTTAAAGTTATAATTATGTAAAATATGACAATTGGTCCCAACCCAAAGAAAATGTGCAGTGTGAATGTAGATCATGTGACAACTTCATGGGATTCTTATTTGAACTAATAGGGACTTGGATGTATTAAAACAACAACGGCAACAACAGTAGACATACACACAGAGAGAAATACACACACACACAAATACACACACTTCAAAGTTTGCAAAGCACTTTATATACATTATATCATTATTATAGATGAGAGAATTAAAATAGAGGTGAAACTTTCCTGACCAGAATTACACAGATATTAAGTGTCATAAACAGGTCTCAAACTCATGTCTTTTGACTCTAAGGCTAGTTGGTATGACTTCTGCTCAACTAACTGCAAAAATAGGGCTTATGTTATACAGTAGAACATAACATGTACACACATAAGAAAATACAAAATATGTACAAAGTAGATATAAAGCAATTTGAGACAGTTAGGTGGTTCCATAGTACAATGGAGAGCTGGACCAGGTGTCAGGAAGGCCTGAGTTCAAATCTGGTCTCAAGTACTTACTAGCTATGTGACTCTGGGCAAGTCACTTAACCTCTGTCTGCCTCAGTTTCCTCAACTGCAAAATGCATATTATACTATCACCTCCCTTGCAGTATTGCTGTGAGGATCAAATGAAATAACATTTGCAAAGCATTTAACACAGTGCCTTCCACATAATAGATGTTTAATAAAGGCATTTTCCTTTCCTTCCTCCTTTCCTTCCTTCCTTCCTTCCTTCCTTCCTTCCTTCCTTCCTTCCTTCCTTTCCTCCTTCATTCTTTCCTTCCTTCCTTTCTTCCTTCCTTCCTTCCTTCCTTCCTTCCTTCCTTCCTTCCTTCCTTTTTCACTCCATTAGTGGCTTACATGTAAAATTATATCATTAATGTCTCCTGTGAACTGCATTTAGACCCCCCAAATGTGGACAGATATATTTTACATGTGTATGCAGAGATAGACACACACCTTACACACATGACAATGTTGGAATCTAAAAAGATCTCAATAGCATAGGATGCTGTATTAAATATAGTAAGATAATATTTAATAAAGACAAAGTAATGTTCTACATATGGGTTAAAGAATTGGCTTTTCAAGTACCTTACCCTTCACAAATCAGTAAGGGAGGCATAACTAGATAATCTGTGGAAAAATCTGGGTATTTTCATGAACAGCAAGCTTAATGTGGGTCAGCAGCATAATATGACAAGTAAAAAAGACTCGTGTGTCCTCAGGCTGTATAAAGAAAGCATTGTATTGAGAGCACAGGATGCTTAGTTCTGCCATAATCTGCCTTTGTGCCACACCATCTGGAAAACTGTGCTTAGTCTTGGGTACTACACTTTAGAATGGATGTGAACAAGCTGAAAGGCATCCAGAAGACCATCAATAGGGTGAAAGAGCAGGGGACAATGTCACAGAACCATTAGAAAGGAAGACTTATAGAGGATATGATTTTATTTGAAACACTGTCATGTGGTTGGACTGAGGGAAGAAGAAGAGAGTGGAGGATTGTCTTTGCAATAAAAGAGATGGGGTCTTGAGCCTAGAGATGGGGAGTCAGAGTTGTGGAAACCTTGAGGAGAGAAGACCAGCTTTGGAACAGCTTTGGTGGAGAAATGAATCAATCAGAGAGACATAAAAGGAGGAATGGCTCAGCTGAGATTAGATAACTTAAATTGCAGTGGTCCCTGTCAGCAGGGTTTCATGGCTTCCTCCAGCTCTGTCCAGGAATATGTATGTAGGTGAATGGGAGATGTGGATGCTGAGAATAACCCAGGGCTTGGGCTAGACCTTGACCAGGCCTGAGTGGCAAGAGAACAAAGGGGCTAGAGATAAAGACTAGAGGGGAGAAAGGTATTAGCTGGTTAAGTAAAGGGTCAAGATTGTGAAGGGAGGAAAGAGAATGAGAGTAAATGTGATGAAATGATCACCTCAGAAAGTCCTGAGGGGTGGAAGGACTTTAGGTCTCAAAGAAAGCTAAGAATAGTTTTTTTTTTTTGGGGGGGGTGATATTTAGGGAATTACCCTGGAGCGTGGAATGGGGAGCAATTAGTAAAAGTTGGAGAGGAGAAGAGTTAGGCTCAATGTAAGGAAGCTTTTTTACTATTTTTTTTAAACAATTAGGTGACCAAAATCCAAATTAGCTTCTCCTTCCCCTATGCCCCATAAAAAGTCTTTAAGATGAAGCTGGGCAGTCACCTGTCAACTGGATTCTTGTCCAGAGATGGGATAGATTAGAATTCAGGAGTGGGGAACCATATGTTGCTCTCTGGGTCCTCAAGTGTGATTCTGGGGGCTACATATGGCCTCAGGGATATAGGTTCCCCACCCCTGGATTACAGCTTTTAGGATTAATGAATACTTTCTATCTGGATTGTATTCTTTCCAGGAGGCCTTCCCTTATTTCTCCACTGCTAGTACCTTCTCCATAAAATTCTATTAGATTTACTTTTTTTTAACATATGATCACATGTGTACATGTTTTTTTTTTTTAAAGCAATTGGGGTTAAGTAACTTGCTCAAGGTTACACGGCTAGTCATGATTTATGCGTGGGTGCTCATTTTCTGAGGCCGGATCTGATCTCCGGTCATCCCAACTCCGAGGCCGGCGCTCTTTACTCACTGTGCCACCTAGCCGCCCCTTTAGGGCAATTGGGGTTAAGTAACTTGCCCAAGGTTACATGGCTAGGTTTTTATTTGTGTGGATTAAGTGTCTGAGGCCGGCTCCGAACTCAGGTCCTTCTGACTCCAGGACCGGTGTTCTATTCACTGCGCCACCTAGCCGCCCCTGTAGATGTCTTTCTTGATTGAAAATAAGCTATTTGAGGGCAGGGACTTTTTTTTCTTTGTATCCTCAGTAACTAGCACAGCACAAGATTCGTAGTAGGTATACTTTCTGTCTCTTCTCTCCTTTTCTTAAAAATGTATATAGCATTAACCTAGCATTTACACAGTATTTTAAGGTTTGCACAGAGATTTACCTGGGAAACCTGGAGAGTATACCATGGCACCATGCCAGGAAACTGAATTATTTTAGGAATATATGGAAGATCACCTGGCAGAATAAGGTACCAGACACTGAAGTCCTTTCTCAAACTAAACTGCCAAGCATCCAGACGTTGTTTCAGAGAGTGCAACTCTGATGGGCTGGCCATGTTGTTCAAATGCCAAATGTACACTTGCCAAAGACTTTTGTGGAGAACTCACATAGGGCAATGTTCATGTGGTGATCAGGAGAAGTGATACAAAGATACTCTCAAGGTCTCTCTTAAGAACTTTGGAATTGATTGTGTGACATGGGAGACACTGGCAGGGGACCACCTGGCATGGCATGTCCTCATCAGAGAAGGTGCTGTGCTCTGTGAGTAAAGTAGAATTGAAGTATCCCAAAAGAAACATGAGATGTGCAAATTTAGAGTATCCACCCCAAATGTTCACATGAACTATTTGTGCCTGACCTGTGGTAGAACATTCAGAGCTCTTGTTGGTCTGATCCGCCACAGTCCAATACCCTGTAACTTGACACTAACATATTGATGTCATTTTGGTCCTCTTCGAGAAGGAAGGACGACCACAGATATGTTAATTCATTTCACCCCCACAACTCTGTAAGATAGATATTATCCCCATTTTATAGATGAAGAAACTGACATACACAGAGATTAGGGATCACATGGCTAGCGAGTTTCTAGGCAGGAATCTGGACTCAGGTCTTCCTGACTCCAATTTCCATGCTGTATTCACTGTGCCACCAAGCTGACAGGTGAATTCTTTGAGGACAGGGATTGTGTGTGTTTTAATCTTTCTGTCTTCCTGGCATAGTCCATCCAAACACATTAAGTTTATAACATACTTTTATTTAATGAGTTAGCATGCTTCCCTTTTTCCTTAATAACACATATGCATGCCAGTTTAAGATTTACATTGTGCTTTCTCCATAACAATCTTATGAGCTATATGAAACAAGTGCTATTATCCTTCTTTTATAGAATGTCACCTGGATATGGATCTAGGTCCCCTGAGTTTGGGTCTAGTGTTCTTTCTAGGAGACCACACAGATTGCCTTTGGTTCTAAGTTGTCATGCTGGCTGTCTACTGGAATATTAATCACTTTATATCTGTAAAGGATGCTTGTTTGAGAGTGGTCTTACATAATCAATACAAAGTCTGCATGTTTTTATTATAAGTAACAATTCTTCTTGGCTCTCCCCAATGAGCTCTGTGAGACTCTCCAGAAGGCCTCGCTTTGTACCTGGCCAGAGACTCTGTTAGAACCTGGGTCTTATGCCCAGTCCAGTGGGAGAATGGTTTAGCTTTAGCTAATGACCCTTTATGACTCTGTCAGAGGGAGGACCATACGTTGGATGGGTTTGGGGTATGACTCTGTGTGGCATTTTTGATGTTTTCAATAGTTCAGAAATTGAATCTTGTTCCTTTAGAGCTCTGAGAAGAACCTGTCATAAGGGGGCCCTGGGTGGCAGCCCTGAAGAATGCTAGACTTTGTAAATTGCTGGATGCTTCCTCCTTGCTTAATCCTCATTGACCCGGCTCTTTTCTTTTTGGAATATACTGAAGATATTGAATATATTGAATATCCTCTTCCTTCCCCCATCCCAACTCCATAAACAAAAGCAAATAAGCAAACAACAAGACCTCCAATTAGGAGCCTTCATAGACTCAGGGAGTCATGTACATTAGAACTGGAAGAGACTATGATATAGAACACTGAATGCTGCTGGAGCAAGGGACTTAAGACAACACAGAAAATCTAATCACAGAATGTCAGAGCTAGAAAGGGCCTTAGAACACACCACCTTCATATTACAAATGTAGAAGCAATAGAGGATAGATTGGACCTGCTATTTCACTGGTGGAGAGAACTGTTCAATTAGGAAACTCTTTTCCAATGCAAGTCGAGACCTTAGGGACACTGACACATCAAATGACTTGCCTAGGTTTGTGCATTGTTGTTCAGTCATTTTCAGTTGTGTCTGACTCTTTGTGATCCTATTTGGGTTTTTGCTGGTGAAGATAACTGGGGTGGTTTACCATTTCTTTTTCCAGCTCATTTTTGCAGGTGAGGAAACTGAAGCAAACAGGGTTAAGTGACTTGTCCAGGGTCACACAGCTACTAAGTGTCTGAATTCATGTAGCAAATGTATATTGGAGGTGGGGCCTGGATGACTGAAGTAATGATTTATTCAAAGTCACACAGCTTGTTAGTGACAGGGTTAGGATTAGGCCCCAGGACCTCAGACTTTCAGTCCAGCATTCACTTAGCCTTGAAAGGGGGGGTGAGGGACTCTAGTCCATCCAGCCTCTATCCACCCATGGAAGGCCAACCCTGTCAAGTTTCCTTGAGATAGCAATCAGGCCCTAGGATTGAAAATATAGGCTTCACTACTTAGTTGAATTTCAAGGCAGGGGAGTGACAGTTGATTTTCCTTGGGTGGTTTGGTATTTCAAGACTGTGAAGCATACATACATCACACATCACAGTAGAAGTTAGTCTCTGGGCATGGATCCATATTGGTAGCATTTCTATTACAGCTCCATGCCTTTCTCTTTCATCGTCTTCTTTTTGCGGCTGTCAGAGCCCACATTGCTATAAGAGCCTTTTATTCAGAGGGGGGGAAATCTCACCACACAAACATCCCTGTGAAATAACACATCTGTGGGTGTGAAAGACATTCCCTTTAACAAGTGAAAATATGTTGGAAAAGGGCTAAAGTAAACAGATGTTTAATTTTCATTTCTGTGATTATCATCCTGGTTCCTCACTTCATAAAGGAAGCTGCCTAGAGTAGAGCCCAACTTTTCTGCTGGATTCAAGTCACTTCACCCACATGATGGTTTCTCTGAGGTTCCTCCAAGTGAATGATGTTCCCAGAAGAGAAGAACTGGTTCTAACCAGAATTCATGATACTCTCCAAACAGTTGAGTGGGAATTTTTTCTTACTGTTTTCATTTTGTCCAACTGTCCCCCCTCATTTCAATTCAAATTCTGCCACTCTGATTCCATTTGACTAATGCAACAAAATTCATTAAGCAGTTACTTCTTAGAGCCATAGTTTCCTTTTCTGAGTGAGAGAGAACTTTGTTCCCTAAGGTCCATTTCATATATAACTTTGATGTTTTGGATATCATTACAATGAACTACAACACCAAGAAGGTACTGTTATTGCATTCTCAGAAAGGGCCAGGCTGTAATCCCAAGAAAACCTAAACAAGGTTGGCCTTCCAAAGGTGAATGGAAAGTGCTCCGAGGCTGAAGACATTCCACTTTCTGGTTATATGACCTAGGGCAAATTGCTTGACTTCTCACCACTAAAATAGTTCTAAGACTTAAGACATATTACAAATTTGTTTGAGGGTCAGTTGATATCACATATTATACAAAACAATTTGCAAATTTTACAATGTCACATCAATGAATGTTAGAGATGGATGTTAGAGGTCATCTAATCTAATCTCCTTAATTTTAAAGATGATAAAATTAAGGCCCAGAGAGATGTAAATGACCCAAAGAAGTTACTTGGGACATAAGTAACAAAGATGGTATTCAAACTCATATTCTAGGAACCCAGATTCTTTTTTATTCCAATCACAAATATAATTTTATCCAACCCAATAATTTTTCTGATGAAGAAGATGAAATTCAGAGAGTTAGAGCAAGTGGCTTAAGGTCACACATCTAATAATTATTGGATTTGGGACTTGAATCCATGTCTTTTGACATCAAACTCGGTTCTTTTTCCATTACACTCTTTCTAAATGATATTATCATTACAATATGTCCTGGGGAAACAAAGAAGAAACATAACACAGTCCCTGCCCTTAAAGAGCTTATAATTTGACAGATAGATAAGACCTATACAAAATTAATTATAATGTGATAAGTGCACATGGAATGTCACAGAGAATGAGGAGAGATTATTTCTAGCTAGGAGACTAGGGTTGTTGTAGTGTTTGTTCTTTGTTTTCAAAGAGGACTATGACATCAGGGAAATGATGACATAACTTGCAGTTGACTTTGATTTGAGTGACAGAGAGCTATGCAAGGTCACCAGGCTCACTTTCTCCTCCAGAGCCATCTGGGGCCATTGACTAGGTATTCACCAGAATGGCTGGAGATGACCCAGAATGCAATGGGAGACCCTGGCCCTTTTAGACTAAGGCCTTTTCAAGTATCCACTTAGAGTGAGGTAAAGCCCATTCAGTGAATAGGCCTCTTTAAGAAGTGAGTAAAGGATGTAAACCAGAAGTTAATAAAGCATTTGTTTAATAATTAAAACAAAAACAAAAACAAAAACAAAAAAAGAAGTGAGTAAAGGGATGGCTCCTTTAATTAGAAAAAAAGAAAAAAATATCCAGTTGGGAGGGGAAGATCCTTAGCATTGCTCTTCCAAAAAGAAAGTTACTATTGACATACACTCTACATGAGGAGGGCCCAAAATATAGCCATTAAGTTCGCTTGGGCAGAGACCTATTATGGTCCAATCTATGACCTTCAGAGAGAGCTGGGTTTAAGGTAGAAAGAAAGAATGAAAAAAAACCATGTGAGCAACTTCTGACCATCAAAATTTACCTTCCTTTGAAGAGGAGGAGGAGAGGGAGAGCGAGAGGCAGAGGATGTATTGAGTTACCCAAATAGCTGGATCCCCATTCAGGCAGCTCAGTATACTCATAGGTTGTGAAGGTTTAATGGAGGAAATGTTACCAGGCCTGAAAAAGTTTGGGGGACTTTATTGGACTGCAAATTCAATGACTGAATAGAGTTATTTGACAGGCAAAAAAATAAAACAAAAAAACTAATGCAATCTTATCTATGGTAAAAGAGGCACACCATCTTATAATAAGGAGATGATAATCTGGAATAAATTTTTAAAAAATGTACCATGCACTGTGCTAAGCATAGGGGATAAAAGTATAAGGTAAGACAGTCCTTGTCCTCATGGAGCTTACATTATAATAGAGGGAGGCAACACATATATATCAATAGTGGCTATGGAAGAGATTGTTTGAGGAGTCCTAGGGATGTCGAGTTGATCCATAGGGAAACCAATTGACATGACTCCTTCTAGGAACAATGTCATTATTAATTTCATTACTGTTTCTCAAACAAAAGGTGGTAGTCAAGAGGAAAGGAGGGAGTAAGCATGTTCATGACAGAGGAGAAGATGGTAAGATGGTTGGATGCCACGTTGAGCTTGGTCTGATTGTTTGGGGCCAGAGCATAGCTAGATGAATTTGTGGTCAGTCATTCAGCAATCAAGGTGATCTTGGTCCCAGAATGAGAGAACTAAAGTTAAATGGTAGAACTCCTCTGACACCTGGTATGGAAATTGTAGGGGGGAGTTTGCTAAGTGTCAAATCCTTAGGTACTCTTTAAGGTGGCTAGTGAGCAATGAGTCAATAAGAAGTCAGAAGATGACCCTGTGGTGGACAACTGGATGTGACAAGAAGTGTGCTCTCGTGGTCTAGACTTGTGGCTAATGACCTATAATGAGTAGTCTACCAACCCTTCTGTATTCTGCCTTAGTCAGACCACACCTAAAGCACTCTGCTCAATTCTGCCTGGCACACTGAAAAGGTGGGGTGTCTCAAGAAGAGAGCAACCAGGATAGCAAATGGCCTCGAGTCTTTGCTATATGAAGATGGGTCAAAGAACCATATACTTTTGGTGCAGAGGAGCTAGGACATATGAATATGATTCAATCTTATTGTACCATAAGAAATGATGAAATGGGCAATTTTTGAGAAAATGGGAAGACGCTTATGAACTGAAGCAGAGGGCAGGGAGCAGAACTAGGAGAACAATTTGTATGATAAGAAAATTGGAGGGAAAAACAACTGTGAAAGGCTTTAATAACTCTGCTCAATGTACAATAAGCCATAAGTAAAAAAAGAATGAAGATAAATCCCACCACTCATCTCTTGACAGAGAGGTAATGAACTTAATATGCAGAAAGAGATACATATTTTTGGAGATGCCGAGTGTGGGAATTTGTTTTGCTAAGCTATGTAGATATATAAGGTAGCTAGGTTGCTCAGTGGATAGAGTGCTGAGCCTGAGTCCAGAACTGGCTTCAAATCTCCTCAGATACTTACTAGCTGTGTGACCCTAGGCAAGTCACTTAACTGTTTGCCTTAATCCAGTGCAAAAAGTAAAGGCAAATCCCTCTAGTATCTTTGCCAAGAAAACCCCATGGATAGTACTGGCATGCTATGGTCCACAGAATCACAAAGAGTTGTACACAACTCAACAGCAACATATAGATGTGTGTGGAGGAATTTGGTTTTTGTTTTGTTTTTAAAATATGCTCAATGGAGGGGGTTAGTAGGAAAGACAGATTAATAAAAAAAAACGTATTACTTGAAAACTAAAAATAATTAGAGGGAATGAATGTGCTAAGAAAGATAGGGTGCTATCCTTGCCTTCAAACTTTTGAAGCATTATCTTGAGGAAGATGGATTACATTTGTTTTGCTTGGTCCCAGAGAGAAGAACTTGGAGCAGTAGGTAGAAACTGATGAGATGAAGATTTTATTTTGATGTATGGAAACTGTCCCAAACATTTAGTTATAATCAGCACTGCCTTGGGATGTAGTGAGAACTCAGAAAGATCTTAGCTTAAAAAGACCGAAGTTTCCCACTGCATCCTGGGCTATCTCCAGATATCCTGATCTATAGCTGGCCACTGGACCCAGATGGCTCTGAGGGAGAAAATGAGGCTAGTTACTTTGTATAGTCCTGCCTCACTTAAATCCAATTCACTTGCAAGTCATAGCATCACTTCTCTGATGTCATGGTCCTCTTTGAGAAGGAAGGACAAACAGCAATAAGCTCCCTATGATCAGAGGTCTTGAAGCAAAGGGTACATGATTATGGAGTTTACTATAGAGGGAACTATTTTCAGGTATAGGTTGTAGGCCATGGGTGGGGAACCTGAGACCTCAAGGCCCCATGGGCCCTCTAGGTCTTCAAGTGCAGTGAAGTTTGAATTTACTCAAAGGGTTGCACTTGAGGACCTAGATAAATGTGACCTCAGGTCCCCATCTCACCCACCCTATATGGCCCCTGAAGTACCTTCATATCTAAAATCCTTTAATTCTATGAGTTTAAAGCACTGAAATCCTGCCAAAACTTTTTGCAGAATTTCTGACCCCTAGGAAAACAGAAAAGGCCACAAATCTCCTAAGTAGGACTGGTCTCAAACCACATCCTTTCTGATCTGGCAGCTCTATGTGGGAAGAGAATAAGAACTGGTGGACTGTGTATTCCTGTTTTTAACCTTTTCCTCTCATATTCCAATGTTCCTATTACAATAAACTTCAGATTCTGTCCATTACCTTCTCCTTTCCCCTTGTAACATTTATTTTAGAATCATAGACCTCTGTGGACTTGCAGGTGGTTTGGTAGTTAAGATTATCAGAGCTAGAAGGAGCCTTGGAGATCATTTAGCCCAATTCCACATTTTTAAAAAGAGGGAATAGAAGTCCAGAGAAAGCAAGGTTCTCTTCCCAAATGAGAGAGCTTGTCAGTGGGAGAATCTGGCCTAGAATTAAGGTCTCCTAACTACTTTGCCTCCAGAGTCTCTCCTAGCAGTCTATGTATTCTAGTCCTCAACAACTCTCAAAGTCCCATTTCTCAATGATACAAATAACACCCATGCTCTCTGGAACTTATCAAGGATTTGTCAAATAATCTGCCCTGGTCTAGAGCCTAAATTTCTGAAGTGATGGGGCTTCTGTCCAAACCATATGGAATGTGTGGGAAATGTCTCCCATGACCATAAGGGCCTTAAGTCTAGAATGGAATGTTGAGTAAGTACTCTGGTTGTTGATTAAGAGTTCTCCATTAACACTATTTGGCTTCAGTTTATGGATCATGTCAACAAATCTCTCTTGTTGATTTCCCAAAGGTTAAGCTCCAGCAATGCCTTCCGATTCCCTTTAAAACAGATGTTCTTAACCTTTTTTATATGCTATGGTCCCCTTTGGCAGTCTGGTGAAGCCTGTAGACCCTTTCTCAGAATTACATTTTAAAACCTATAAATAAAATACATAGGCTTACAAAGGAAACCAATTATAAACATTATTTGTATATTTGCTTCTAGGTGGTAGAGTGGATAGTGTATTGGCCTTGAAGTCAGGAAGACCTGAGTTCAAATTCAGCCTTACATACCTAGTAACTATGTGATTCTGGACAAGTTACTTAAATCTCTTCTTGTCTCAGTTTCTTTATCTGTGAAATGAGGATAATAATAACCTAATTCCTTTCACTGTTGGGAGTATTAAATGAGATCATATAAAGTGTTTTACTATCCTTAAAGCAGTACATAAGTGACAACTATTGTTATGCTTATTTAAATAGTTTTTTAAGTTGTATATAAATATATGAGTTGTATATGAAATATAGTTTTTATTGAAATAGAGAAATCATTTTATTGAGATAATCAAATACTAAAAAGTCAAATTCCTGGACCTCAGGTTAAGAAGTGCTCTAAAGGGTGTGTTCAGCTGCCCATTAGTAAAAGGACAGCTTCAGGGCTGTCCTTGCTGGGCAAAATGGCGGCTTTGCTGATGCTGAGAGAAATCAGTGATGAAAATACTTTTCACAATTAGAACTTGGGAACTTGTTTTGACAAATCTGACAAAAAGAAAACACATAAAGGCTACAGCGACATTATTGGGTTGACAGTACCTTCTGGAATTGCAGCAAACAGTGGCAGTATTGACATCACTGAAGATATCGCTGAAGGCGGGCCTACTTAGAGAACACCTCTTCCATTCCCTCACTTCACAGATAAGGAAACAAAGACCTGGAGAAAAGTTACTTGCCAAAAATCAAAGGGGGAATAAGTGGCAGAGCTAAGCAATTTCATCTTTCTAATACCTTAATGGAGTAGCTTTACCTTCTCTCTTTTGCCAATGATTATCTCCCGCAGTGGGCAAATTGCTGGACATGGAGTCAGGTAGTTCAAAAACTGCCTCAGATAACTTATTTAACTCTGGGACTGTGAGCAAGTTACTTTACCTCCGTTGTTTATTTTTAACACAGGGATATCAATAATACTTATCTCATGGGGTTGTTGTGAGCATGGAATGGAATAGATAATAGGTAAAGCATTTTGCAAATAGTAAAGTACCATATAAATGTTATTATTATTATTCATTATTGTCCTATTCACCCCCGAGCAATGATACTGAGAGAGAGAGAATAGAAAGATGGGAAGAGAGGAGAACTTTAGAAAATATCTAGATAATTGAAGTCCTGTCTCAATACTATATCATGCTTTTGTGCCAAGCTTATGATCTGTTTTTTCATCTTATTTGTTTCTTCCTTCTGTCCAGGTGGTCTGTAGAATAATCTGATGAGAAAATAGTTTCTGCTCATCCTTCCATTGATCTTTACCCAAATTCTCTCTTAATAATGTTACCCTTTCAGGTTCCTGGACTTTCTTATGTGAATGTACTCTTCATATACAAAGCTACCTACTACCCCTTTCTCCATCTCTTTTTACATGTTTCTTTAGAATAAGCTTTACTTATCCTTAGGCATATTCCAGGTATATGAGGTAGGGTACTTGGGGAACAAAATTAGATGACTTCATATTAAAGCAAACAAAAAAAGTTTTAGTAATTTCAGTGAGTGGAAACTCACCATGAGTCTACAATATAAACTGGCAGGCAGAAAAACTAGTATGATCTTTGGTACATTTACAAAAGTATAGCATCTGGGTCAAGAGACATTATAGCTTCATTGGACTCTGCTCTGGTCAGATCATATTTGGAATATTGTATTTAGTTTTAGGTGCTATGTTTGACATTAGCCACATTTTGTTGGAAGATGAGTAAGCTGGTTTGAATAGGGCTGTGTCCTATATATTAATATCCCCAGGAGCCAAATTCCTAGAAGGAAGCCCTCTTACTATATTCCATGTCTCCATAAAATAATAAAAATAGAAATGTGTATTATTATACTATAACATCACAGATAACATATTATGGTACATATATCTCATACATTATATATTGTTATAATTACTAAATATAAAATAATAACTAGCTTTAAATTATACTTTATAAGTTATGCAAAGTGCTCTATATACATATCATTTCCTTTGATCTTTACAGTGATCCTATGACATAGGTACTACTAAAATCTCCATTTGACATAAGAGGAAACTGAAGCTAAGCAGCTTGCCAGAATCACCCAGCTAGTGCCTGAACTTAAGTCTTCTTGACTCCAAGTCCATCACTCTATTCCCTAGGTCACCCAACTGCCTCTCCCCCTCCCCAGCAGTTTCAACTTCTCTTCTTTACTGTATTCTTAGAGCTTGCTTACTCGGGCTCTCCTCTTCCCCTTCTACCTTAGGGCCTCCTGGTGACTTCTTGTCCTCCAGTGACCATCTGGTCTAGGGACTTGGCCTATGAAGAATACTGAGGATTAATGTGGAATCAGCTAGCTACTGCCTGCTACTCCCCTCCTCCCAAACAGCAAATCCAATCATGGTGCTCAGCATTCCTTATTGTTTTGCCCTCTCAAAGTGCCCTCTTCTGTTTTCCTCTATTGTGGAGCACTAGAAAGACTGGGGAATTTAGAGTCAAGTGATCTAAATTCACACACTAAAACTTCTACTTATTACCTGTTTGACCTAGAGGGTTAGATGAGGTGATCTCTCAGGGCCTTTTCTTGCACTAAACAATAATCCTAAATCTCTTCCTCTTACCTTTCTTCCATTTTGAAGCACTTATTGAAAGCCAGTTTTCTCTTAAAGAAACCACATCTTGGGGTGGCTAGGTGGCGTAGTGAATAGAGCAACAGCCCTGGAGTTAGGAGGACCTGAGTTCAAATTCAGCCTCAGACACTTAACACTTACTAGCTGTGTGACCTTGGGCAAGTCACTTAACTCTAGTTGCCCTGCCTTCCCCCCTCCGAAAAGCAATTATAAAAAAAAAAAAAAAAAGAAACTGCATCTCTTATCACTTTTCCTAAGGCCATCTATTGCTTTCACTACCGCCTGAGACATCCAGGGATAGGAAGAACTGGTATATTCCTTGTTTCTAACTGATCCCATGGAAATAAATTTCACTTTTGCATTAAATACTCACCTGTGTATACATCTCATTACCCTATGAGATTATGGGCTCCATTAGGGTAGGGACTGTTTTTATTTGGGGCTTAACGTTTACTGAGCTGGATTGAATTATATAGATATTTTAGGCTGAAACACTCTTTGACAAATCATATTCTTTTAAGAAAGACAGTCTGTTCAATACTTCTTTTTATAAATAAGGTCATAACTTGCCTGAATAAGCAGTAGCCCCAAGTTGCAGAGCACCAATACCTTTATAGTCAAGGGCTAGACACTCTATTTCTCCTTGTCCCAACTTCTCTACCTGAAAAATAGGGGAAACCATACTAAATCATCTCTGAAGTCTCTCTGGCTACCTGTGTTTGCTTTGGGTTCTTTTGTTCTTGTGTTTTTAAATCCTATATTTGAAGATTCCTTCTAGCCCTGACATTTGGTTTCTTTCACATTCTATGTTCTGAAGCCCTTTCTAAGGCTAACCTTTGGCATTCTAAAATATCTGACAGTTCTGAAAAAAAAAAATTAACAGAAGCACAACAGTCTATGCTTCTGGTTCCTCCTCAATCTCATATTCTATGAGACAACCATCAGCATGATTTCCTTTGAGTTAAGAAACCTGAATTTCAGGAAGGTGTTAAGTCCTGAAAAAGTAACCAAGAAATTCAACCCAGAATTGGCTCATTTAGCTGATGAGGAAGCTTCTTGTAAGATGTTTGTAGAATTCTAGAACCAGGAAGGAGAAGACATGCCAGGTCATTTAATTTATCAACTATAATAATAAATGTAAAACACAGAGCTATCATATTGCTAGCTTTTACATAGAATTTTAATGCTTGCAAAGCTCTTTACAAATAGCACTTCATTTGATCCTCACAACAACCCTGGGAGGTAGATGTTGTCATTATCTTCATTTTTCAGATAAGGAAATGGAGGCAGATAAAGGTTATGTGACTTGTCCAGGGTCACACAGCTAGTAAATGTTTGAGGATGGATCTGAGTTCAATTCTTCTTGATTTCAGGTTCAGAGCTCTATCCACTGCACTGCCTAACTATGGAATTCATATAAATGCATTACTTTTATCACCACAGAAAGACAGAATTTGAGAGTTGGACGATACTGTGCCTCAGTGAGCATCCAGTCCAGCCCATATACAAAAGGAACTCTAGCGGCAGCTAGGTGGCGCAGTGAGTAAGAGCACTGGCCTTGGAGTTGGGATGACCTGAGATCGAATCTGGCCTCAGAAAATGAGCACCCACACACAAATAATGACTAGCCGTGTAACCTTGAGCAAGTTACTTAACCCCAATTGCTTTAAAAAAAAATTAAAAAGAAAAAAGGAACTCTCGCTATCACACACTTGACAAGTGATCATTTAGCTTCTGTTTAAATGCCTCCAAGGATAAGGGAACTGAGACCTTCTGAGACACCCCATTCCACTTTTGGACAACCTTACTTATTATAACAATTTTCCTGAAATCAGGTTTAAATTGACTTTTTTGTAACTTCTACTCATTGTTCTTGGTTCTATCCTTGGGTCCCAAAGTCTAATCCCTTCTCCCTGTAACAACTCTTAAAATACTTGAACACAGGCATGTTATCTTCTTTTCTCCAGGCAGCTAGGTGGCGCCATATTGCACAAAGTACTGGGCCTGGAGTCAGGAAGATTGAAGTTCAAATCCAATATCAGACACTTAACTATGACCCTCAGAAAATCACTTAACCTTTCTTTGCCTCAGTTTCCTCAACTGTAAAATGGGGATAGTAACACAAAATAACTCACAGGTTTATTGTGAAGATCAAATGACATAATATTTGTATAGTGTTTAGCACAATGTCTAGCACTAAAATAGATATAATATAATGCTTATTTTCTTTCCCTTTTTTCCCTTCTAGGCTAATCATGTGAAGTTCCAAAGAATTCTCATATTCTGATCACCATCCTCTGGATACTGTGAAATGTTCTTAAACTTTGGTGCTTAAAACTTAACATAACACTCCAGATGAGACCTGACAAAGGCAGAGTACATTGGAATTGATTATTGTCTTCCTATTCTTGGAAATTATGTCTCACTTAATGCAGCCCAAGATTGCATTAGAATTTTATTTTTTTATTGCTACATCACATTATATTACAACACATGACTCCTATGAAGCTTGAAATCTCCTAAAACACCCACCTCTTTTATGAGAACTAGTGGTTCCCCCATGTAAAGTTGATCTTTTATACCCATGTATAAGACATAATGTTTATATCTGCTAAATTTCATATTATTACATCTTCTTAGATTCTTCCCAATGCTCCAGTCTTGTGTTCTTCATTGCAGGGCCTGGGGCCACATGGCAGGAAATGGAAGGGAGGAATGGCACAATTTCAAGGGAGGCATGATCAATTAATTACAGGGTAGAAAATGGATTGAATCCCACCATCCCTGAAATAGCCAGCTGTGGCGTCTGTCTACAACACAATCACACTTCCCTTTTACCCATAATCCTCCAATACTTCTTGATCTCTCCTTCTTCCCACTGGTGTCCAAACTTCAACTTCCCCACTTTTGTTGTATGTACCCTCAGGGAAATTTTAAAGAAATCCCTACTCCCCCTCCCCAAGTTCCCTGCAGCAGCTATGATGTCATTGAGAAAATTGTCTCCTCTCTTCAGCATACCCAGTCCTTATTCCCCACATTACTTCATAGCTCTACTACTTTTATCCTCAGAGGATGTATTCTGGGGCAGTAGTAAGAATCCTGCATCACTTCATTTTCTCATTCCATTTGTGCTTAGGTTAGGCTGTTTTAAAAATACACACATACATACACACATACATGTATATACATACAAATACACACGTACATACGCATGTATGTATATGTATGTATTTGTGTATACCCATACATATATGCATATCATATATTATAAAGATACATATGCACATACATGTCTATAAATATATTTTACATATAAATATATCTACTTATTTTAATCTATAAAATATGTCTATAGACATATTTTATATAAAGAAATATAGAGAAATATAGTATATTAAAGGCATCAACTAATTTTTTTAACTGATAAAGGTACTCTGTCAAAAAAGTTTAAAGACTACTCTGCTCTAACAAAATCTTTTTGGACCCTTACTCTCATATTTTTTAAAATTTTTTAAAATTTTAACTTTTTAAAATTAATTTATTTGTTTATTTTTAGTTTATAAGATTCAATTCCACAGTTCCATGAGTTTCAAATTTCCCTTCCCTCCCTCCCCCCACACCCCACGACAGCATATAGTCCAGTATAGGATGTGCAAATACTTTCACAATAGACATTAGTCAAGTTACAAAGGCGTATTGTACTAGATGGGATGAAAAATGCTAAAGAAGAAATAAAACCAAACAATGAAAAGAAATAGATCAATTAGTTTTCTTCCATCAGGATTCAAGCTCAATTCTTTCTAGTTATGTCTCTGGATATCGCATCTCTCTCCTTCATGAGTCTTTTGGGATTGACTTATGCCACTGCATTGCTGAGAAGAGTCCTGTCTGTCATAGTTGGTCATCACACATATGTTGTGTCTGTGATTGCTTACTCTCTTATCTTAATGTGATCCTTTGCAGCTTTGTGTCAATTGCAAATTTGATTTCAATCAAATTGTTGATAAAAATGATAAAGAGCACAGGGTCAACAATAGATCCCTTAGGTCCTCCCATTGAGAATTCCTGCCATGCTAACACTGAACCATGAACAATCACTCTGAATCTGACCAACTAACCAGTTCTGAAATAGGTATTTGTACTATTGTTTAGCTCACATCTGTCCATCTTCTCCCCAAGAATACTACAAGATAATCTATCAAAAACTTAGCTAAAATATAGGTAAACTATGTCCATGGAATTCCCCTCCTTTACTGGTTTAGTAATCCTGTCCAAAAAAAAAAAAAAAAGAAAGAAATTAGTTGAGTCTGGTATGACCCGTTCTAGATGAAGACCCTTGGCCCTTTTTGAAATGTTTACCCACTATTTCTTTAATGATTTATCCTAGAGTTTTCCCAGAAAGTGTTGTTGTTCTTGAGTTGTGTCTGACTCTTCATGACCCAGTTTGAGATTTTCTTGGCAAAGATGCTGGAGTGTTTGCCATTTCCTTCTCTAGGTCATTTTTTTTTACAAATGAGGAAACTGAGGCAAATGGGGTTAAGTGACTTGCCCAGGGCCACATAAATAGTAAGTGTCTGGAGCTGGATTTGAACTCAGGTCTTCCTAACTCCACATCTGGCACTGTATCCACTGCACTACATAGCTGCCCAGGAAATAAAGTCAAGTTTAATAGTTTATACTTTGTGGATTCTGTTCTTTTCCTATGTTTTTTAATCAAAACAACATTTGGGAATGAACTTTTCCAATTTTGTAGTATGTCTCCCATCCTCCACTATCATTCACATGTTACTGATGATGGTTCAGCAGTCACATCTGACACTTCTTTCAGTACCTGAGTATATCATTCATCTGGGTTAGGTGACAATTTGTCAATAAAAAATAGGCACTTTCATTAAATCCTTATTATCTTCACTGTTATAGTTACCATTTCCTCCCTAACTCTAGTGGTGATCCTTTCAGTAAACAGTTATTAAACTTTCTGGTCCCAGGACTCTTTTACACTCTTAAAAAATATTGAGGATTCCAAAGTTTGCTTATGTAGGTTATGCATATCGATAATTACTCCATTAGAAACTAAAACTGACACATTAAATATTTATTAATTAATTTAACAACAATAAACCTATATGTGTAAACAGAAATGACATTAAGAAAAAACATATATTTTACAAAATCAAAATTGCTGAGAAGAAAGGAATTGTTTTACATGTTTTTGCAAATTTCTTTAATGTCTGGTTTAATATGAGATATTAGGATTCCCATATTTGCTTCTGTATTTCATCCGTCATGATATATTGTTTTGATTGAAGTCTATGATGAACTTCTGACCTCATACAGCTACATAGTTGGAAAATGGAGGAGTATTTTAATAGGAAAATAACATTATAGTACTGTTATAAAAATAATTTTGATCTCACTGACACCCCCTCCCCCCTTAATGGTCCTGGACCCTGTGGGCTTGTGGACCACACTTTGAGAATTACAGCTTTAGGTCATTTGGTACCCCATTGGTATTTTGTTCAACAAAATACTCTATACAGAAATTGCAGAGTGTGCTGGGTTGAGTAAGTTATCCCCTTTTCCTCTTTCCATCATTTCTTCTTCCTCAGGTTTGATTGCCGATGTTCACTAAAGTTATCTTCAGAGAAGATATCCATGGCATGTATTTGATTCCATGTACTTAAAAGGAATGGAGGACCACTACCTGTAATGTACCAAACTGGACATTTTTCAGCTATAGGCCTGGAGATAGAGTATGTATCTGTCATCCAAGTTTGGAGAATGATTTTTTTTTTAATCTCTCACCTCAGCAGTCCCTAAAGACACCTATCTCCTAAGGTAATGAGTCAGGGTGGGCTGGATCCCTTCTGTTAGAAGCAGTCATCACACAGACGATGTCATAGAATATTTAAAATTTGGAAATATTTATTTCTATAGTATATGCATATATTATATGTAATATATTTCTATATATTCTAATATATTTCTAGACTTCAAAGAACAAATCCTATAAAATTATATAGTGTCCAAACTTTACAGAACAAATCCCTCAATAAAAAAGATTTGTTTTATAAACCTTGGACTCAGTCAGAAGGCTGTCACACCCAAGGATCTAGAAGGCCACATGTAGCCTTGAGGCCACAGCTTTCCCACCCCTACTCTAGACAGTCAAAATACAAACCATCTTGTTCCTCTGTCGTGTGTGTATTGTCTTATATGTACACTGTCCAGTATGTGCCTAATGGAATTCCTTTAAAATAATCCGATAATTTTTCCTTGAGCAATGACAGAATTTTAAAGCCTTTTCTCAGGAGAGATTTTGATAAGAGTTTTAAGTTGATTACTTTTTTCTATCACCTGTCCTGTTTGGCTGATAAACTCCAATCTCACTGCTTCACATTGTTTTTATCTTCCAGGGCTGAATCCCTCTCCTCAATGTCATCTTTTCAGTTGTCAATGTGAAATGGAAGGAAAGACAGAGGGGGGATTTTAGCAGATAGATGGGCTGGGCACCATAGCTTGAGGTGACAGGTCAGCTATTCTTATAAAAAGGAAAGTTCCATGGGCTGGAATTAAATTCATAATGTGTAGGAGGCTATCCTTTGTTTGTTATCCTGGTAAACCAAATCTGGATCTCTGGTATGCTTGCTGCAACCTCAGCCCTCCTATTTCTTGTGCCTTGGGCTAAAGTAATCCCTAATCTTTTAAATCCCTTGTTCATTTCAATTTCTCACTTCCTCCTCTATAGTTCTGATGAAATAAACCAATTCACAGAACTTTAGAGCTCTTTAGGGTCTTAGAACAAAGTCCATAGAATGTTATAGTAAGAAGGACTCTTCTTTTTTTTTTTTAAACAAATGCTTTATTAACTTCTGTTTTACATCATTCATTTCCGCCAGATTTTGAGTTACAATCATTTTCCCCCCATTATTCCCCAACCTAACCTCCCAGAATAGTAGTCCCACAAGATATCGCTTCCTCCAATCTGCTCTCTCCCATACCTTCTCCCATACCCCCATCGACTTTTCCATTAGAGGAAGGTGAATCTTTGTGTCCCGATGCCTGCACATCTTATCTCCCTATTACAAGCGAAAGAGTATTACTAATAGTATTTATATATATTTGAAACATTTAATGTTACGACCTCAAATTTCAGCTCCATTTCCTTCCTCCCTTATCACCCATTCCTTCTTGGGAGATAAGCAATTCAGTATATGTTGTACATGTCTAGCTATGCAAAACATTATCATAGTAGATATATTGTACAAGGCTGCTTATAATTCCCTCCCACTCATCCCACCCCCCACCTGGTCCATTCACTACATAATCCTGTCCCTCTTCTATAGTGGGTACTTCCAACCTCCCCTCCCCCCAAGGATGCCCTCCCATCCATCATCCCTCCTCTCATCCCCCTTCCCCTATCCTGCTGCAGGTTGAGATATCCCATTTAGTATGTATGTCATTTTCTCCCTGAACCAAATTCAATGTGAATGTGGTTTTGCCTTTTTAGCCTTCCTTATTCTCCCCCTCCTTTGCAGCCACTTCCCCTTGCTTCTTCTACTTGGGATAGTTTACCCTACCCTGTGTCTCCCCATCTCCTCTTGCCACTTTTGTCTCTCACCTCATAATTTCATCCCTTGAGTATTCTCCCTTCCCAACAAATTCAACCTATGCCCTCTATCCATATATAACTGTAACCATATACACACACATTCACATATGTATTCATATGACCACACCCTTCTTCCATTATTTTCATAGTGAGAAAGATATCATCAGTCACAGTTATTGCTTTTCCATATAGGAATGTAAATAGTTCAACTTTGATAAGTTCCTTTTGATTTCTTTTCCCTGATTACCTTCTCAGGCATCTCTTGCTTCTTGTGTCTGGATGTCAGATTTTCTATTCAACTCTGGTTTTCTCCTCAAGAATGCTTGAAAGTCCTCTATTCCACTGAATGACCATATTTTCCCCTGAAACAAAATACTCAGTTTTGCTGGATAGGTGACCCTTGGGTTCATTCCCAGTTCTTTTGCCCTCTGGAATATCGTATTCCATGCCCTTCGATCCCTCAGTGTAGAAGCTGCCAGGTCCTGGGCTATTCTGATTGTGTGTCTACAATATTGAAATTGTTTCTTCCTGGCTGCTTGTAGTATTTTCTCCTTGATCTGGGGATTCTGGAACCTGGCTATAATATTTCTGGGAGTTTTCTTTTTGGGATCTTTTTCAGGAGGTGATCTGTGGATTCTTTCAACCTCTATTTTACCCTCTGGATCTAAAACATCTGGGCAGTTTTCCTTGAGAATTTCTTGAAGGGTGATTTCTAGGTTCTTTCCTTGATCATGGCTTTCAGGTAGTCCAATAATTTTTAAATTGTCTCTCCTGAATCTATTCTCCAGGTCAGTGGTTTTTCCCATGAGATATTTCACATTGCCTTCTAATCTTTCATTTGTTTGGATCTGCTTAACAGCATCTTGATTTCTCATAAAGTCACTACCTTCCATTTGCTCCAGTCTAACTCTGAAGGAATGAATCTCCTCAGTGAACTTCTGAGATAATTTTTCCATCTGGCAAATTCGACTTTTTAAGGCATTCTTCTCCTCAGTGCCCTTTTGGGCCTCCTTTGCCATTTGAGTTAGTCTATTTTTTAAGGTGTTGTTTTCCTCAGTCAGGCTGTTGACCCTCATTTCATACTTTTCCTGCATCCTTCTCATTTCTCTTTCTAATTTTCCTCCACTTCTCTTATTTGATTTTTAAAGTCCTTCTTAAGGTCCTCTATGGCCTGCAACCCGTTCATGTTTTCCCCTAGGGCTTTTGGAGCAGGACTTCTGACCTCACAGTCCTTTTCCCGCTCTATGCCCCCAAAATAGGAGTCTAGGGTTGCATTTTTCTGTTTCCTTTTCCTTGGCATGTTGCCACTTAATTGCTTGACTTTTGGGCTTGTTGCCACACTATAGCTTTAAGGCCAGCTAGAGGAATTTTCGTCCCGAACGTGTGGGGGGCAACTTCCGTTTCTGGCAAGCTATAAACCCACCCACAACTTCCACCCTAGATCACAATCCAGATCCAGGAGGTTAAAGCAAGAGCGATTACCCCCCAAGACTGATCGCTGGATCTCCCCACGATTTGTAGGCTGGGAGCCGGAAATGCCTCTGAAAACTACAAAATAGCGTGTCTCCTCAGCGGCTTCTAGCCCCCAGGGGAGGGAGCTGACGCATTCCCCAAATACAGGTCCCAAAGTCCATAGGACACTAACCTCTTACTTTGTCCTAGGCATGTCTATGTTGATAATTCTGGAATCGCCACAGCTCCTGGTGTTCTGGGGTTCCTCCAGCCGGCTGCTGGCCCTGCCGCCCTGGAGCTAAAACCTCGGCTCACTCGGACCTGGGCTCTGCTCGGCTCGGCTCCTGTGCTCTGCGCTCTGCCGGCTCCCAGACCGCTGCGCTGGTCCTTCCTGCAGGGCTGCTGGGCTGTCCTCAGCGGGAGGTTAGCTTCTCTGTGTCGTTCTGTGGGTTCTGGGGCTCCAGAAGTTGTTCACCGTCCTTTTTTACATAGTTTGTGGGGAATCTGGGGGCAGAGAGGCTTGGAAGAGCTGTTTCTACTCAGCCATCTTGGCTCCGCCCCCCAAGAAGGACTCTTCTAATGCAGAATATTAGAACACAGAGAAATGATGATGAAGGGGGAAGGGAATTGGAGCCTAGAAAGGTCTAATGGACCTTAATGATTATCTAATATCATTACCTCCTTATTTGCAATGAGAAAGCAGGTCTAGGAAAGGAAAATGATTTACCTAAGAATATACAGTGAGTTAGTGGCAGAAGGAGAATTAGATTTTAGATCTTCCACATTTAGGTGTCACAGTGTATAGAGCAAAGGACCTGGAGTTGGGAAGCCCTGAGTTCAAATGTAGTCTTAGCCACTTAGTGACTGTGTGACCCTGGAGAAGTCCCTTAATCTTTGCTTCAGTTTTCTCAACTGTAAAATCAAATTATAAAAGCATTTACCTCAAAGGATTGTTGTAAGGATCAAATAAGATATTTAAAGTACCTAGCACATAGTAGGCATTTAATAAAAACTTTTTCTCTTCCCTTCCCTTTCTGCTACATCTTGCCTTTCTCAGGATCAGTCTCCCTGTCCTATAGTCTCTAGATTTAATCTTGCAAAAGATAACCGGATAACTCATTGTTCCCAGAACTTTCTATCTTCTCTGTTGTCTTTGTTCCTCCCACCCTCTTAACCTTTGGTCTTGCCATCCCCTGTGCCTGTAGTTCCCTGATCCATTGATGAAATAGTACTCATCCTCCAAGATTAGTTCAAATGACATCTCATTTACTCAACTCTTTGATTTGCTCCCAGTTGGAAGTGACCTCTACCTTTCTATGAACTCTCCTAATATTTTTAGCTAAATTCAAATATATAGTAAATGTTTATGCTATAAAATTATCCAAAATCAGAACTGGAAATACTTTAATGGTCCATTGGATCTTCAGTCTCATCCATATGGTCATTCCCTCCATTGGCACAAATTGTAACCCATCTAGAACAGAACTAGGAGTCAACAGACCTGAATAACTCAGCCACTTATTACGTGTGTGGTCTTAGGCATGCTTTAGCTTCTTTTTCTGTAAAATGAAGATGGTAATCTAGGTACTACTGACCTAAGAGAAATGCTGAAAGGGAATAAAAAGAAGGGAAAGGACTACAATGTATCAGGCACTGTGCTAAGAGCTTTTAACAAATATTATTTCATTTGATCTTCACAACCTTGGGAGGAAGGTGCCATTATTATCCCCATTTTACAGTTGAACAAACTGAGGCAAAAGAGATATTAGGTGACTTGCCTATGGTCAAATAAACATCAAGTGTCTGAGGCCAGATTTGAACTCAGGACTTCCCAATTCCAGAGTTCTATCTACAGTGCCACCAGCTGCCTCTGACTAAGGAATAAGGAAATCATTTTGGAAACTAAAAGCATCATTAAAATGTGAGTTATTATTTTTTATATTGTTATGAAGTTTATAATGGGTATGACATTGGTTTCTTCTCAAGGGACTAGAGAAAACGGAGAATTTGGAACTCAAAATTTTTTTAAAAGAATGTTAAAAATAAATAGAAAGAAAACAATGCCAATATTATTATAGTGAGGATTCCATGCCTAACTCTGCCTCACATGTGCAATGGGAATAATACCTTAAAATGTCATGAATATCCAAGATATATAGGGGACACACACACACACACAATATGAAACTATAAATAAGTGAGACTAGAAGTCATTTCCATTTGACAAGTGATCAAAGATATAAACAATTAACTCTCAGAAGAATTGCAAACTATTGACAATCAATCATATGAAACCCTGCTCCAAATCACCAATAACGGTAACAGAAACAAACAAACCCTGAGATTTTATCTTGTACCTAGAAAATTGGCAAAGGTTAAAAAGAAAGCAATAGTCAATGTTGGAGAGGCTGTAGGAAGATAGGCATGCCAATGCATTTTTTTTGTGCAGCTGTAATGTGGTCCAACTATTCAGGAAAAACAATTTGAAGAATTCAAAGAATATGTCTTTAATATCCATAGTCTCTGACCCAGAGATTATACATCTAGGAAAATACATAAATATATAAAAATACATTAAAGACAGAAAAAAGATCCTAAACACAATCAAATATTCCTAGCAGCACCTTTTGTGGTAGCAAAGAATTGTAAACACAATAGATACCCATTGATTTAGGAATGACTAAAAAGTTCAGTGTAATGGAATATGACATTATAAGAAATGATGACAATGAAGAATTCAGAGAAGCATGGGCTGACATATACACACTAAAGCAGAAAGCAGAAATAGAAATATGAAAAATATACCCAGTGACTATAACAATGTAAACGTGAGACTGACAACAACAAAAACAAATCCCCCAATTCTGAATCTACAGTGTATGTAATTATAATGACCAAGCTTGGCCCTGGAGAAGAATTAAGAAAATGCACCTCCCTCCATTCCCCCTCCCAGAGGTAGAGTAACTAAAGACTATTAACATATTACTCTCACATCTGCTTGATAAGCTTTGCCAAGCTGCCTTTTCCTCCTCTGTTTTAAAATTTTTGTTTCAAAGCATGGCTCAGTCTATATGGAAGTGGGAGGAATATATTAGGAAATTAGATAATGTATGTAAAGTGCTTTACAAACCTAAAGCATGATATAAATGCTATTACTAAATGATGATGATAGAAAAAATAAAAATGTAACTGTAAAAATAAGAATAAAGTCATGTAAATTCTCTAAACTTTTTTTTACCTATAAAAAAGGAATAATACTTACATGACTTACAATATAGTTGTTATGAGGATCTAGTAAAATGATTAGTGTGAAAGCCCTTTGTGAACTACTAGTACTACAAAGATCTAAGAAATTATCATTGTCATGGAGACTGTGACCCTCTAGGATGCTTTGTATCATTATTGAGACTTCAATCATGACTCTGAAGACAAACTAAACCTTCACTAATCCTATCCTGCTGTCAGCACTTTGGAAACTCACTTCCAGGTCATTGGGACATCTCTGAGACATTGTCAGTGTCTCAGAAATGCAGCTAAGGAATGATGGAATCCAACTGTCCAGAACGTGCATTTTATGATTGGAAGCACAGACACCTCATTTGTTCCCCGACTAATCAAAGTCTAGTAGATGGAATTTTATCCCTTCTCTACTGTTCTCCTTCAGGTCAGATATAGATAAACCTTATTCACATAAATTCATATCCAGTTCTGGGAATTTGCTTGTTCATTCATTCAGCAATCAACCAAAACAATTTTATTAAGCACCTACTCTGAGCCAGGTACAAGAGGACTATATCATTTTAATATTTGTATGGAATGCTTAGCAGGCACTTTATAAATGCTTACCTGCCTGATCCAAGGATCACAGACCTATACCTTAAAGGGATCTAGAGAAGGTTCTACAATAAATGTTTCTTGAACCAAATAAGACAGGAGTGCAGAATCAGAGAGAAGTAGAATAACCAAGTTAAAAGATATGAGACAGAGGTTGAGAAACTACTCAATTTCTGATTGGTCTCCCTGACGCAAGTCTCTCTCTACTCTACTCCATTCTCCATTCAATTATCAAGGTGGTCTTTCTGACCAAGTCATCCTTCTACTCAATAAACTCCCGTGGGCTTCCTATGACCTATAGAATTCAAAATAAAACCCAACGTTTGGCACTCAAAGTCTCTCATTATCACACCGCCCCCCCCCCTTCCAGCCTTACATCTTTTTACCTTCTTCCTCTCTCATGTAGTCTACAATCCACTTACACTGACTTTATTGGATTTCTCACATAAAACACTTCATCTTCCAACTCTGGGCACTTCCCTTGACTGATCCCTGTGTATGGAATGCTCTCCCTCTTCATCTCTGCTTCCCTGCTTCACTGGCTTCCTTTAAGTCCCAGCTGGAGTCCCACCTTCCACAGGAAACTTTTCTTAATTTTCTTAATTAATCTCCCTTAATTTTGGTGCATTCTCTCTTGTTGGCTATTTCCAGTTAATATTGCATATAGCTTGATTGTACATAGCTGTTTGAATGTTGTCTCTCATTAGACTATGAGCTATTTGAGAGCAGGGACTGTCCTTTACCTTTCTTTGAATTCCCAGTACTTAGCATAGGGCCTGATAGACAGTGGGTAGTAAATGTTTAAATGATACTTAATAAATGTTGATTGTCTGACTAACTAGGTGACAACTTGGCTAAGGTCTCTTCCAGCCATAATCGTGTGTGTGTGTGTGTGTGTGTGTGTGTGTGTGTGTGTGTGTGTGTGTGATTCTATGAACTCCTCCTACCTTGGGGTTATAAGTAGAAACATTGGTTACTGAACTGAATGAAATTCTCTCTTCTTTCCCTGAGTCTTTCTGTTCTTCTCTCATTTGTCCCTACTCTTTCTTTGTAACTTTCTGGCTACTAGCTCTAGGTTTAACCCAGGTCTTCCTAACAAGGAATTACAGAATCACAAAAGGTATGTGTCTCCATTTGGGGGAAGAAGGGGGATGGTAACTTGAACCTTCCTAAAGATGCCTAATAGAGACATCAAAGAAGCTGTAAATATCACTGACACTTGAAACTCTGCCAGCTTGAATAATACAAATACGGTAAATTGTACCAGCCAACTGCTGCAATTAGCAGCTAGCACAACCGTCCCATCTGTTACAAAACTCCCAGTGCTACACAGCTCCAATGCATCTACCTCTATTCTCTAAGTATAGCCCAGGCTTACTGTTGAATCAGGCTGCCTTCCTGCCTCTAGCACTTACCCTACTCTAATCCATTCTTCCCAACCAATTGTATATTGTATTTGTCTTCTTGGTACATGGGACTCCTTTATTCAAAAGCCTTTCGTGGCTCCCCATTGCCTATCAATAAAGGTCAGTCATTCATGGCTCTCCAAAATCTCGATCTAACTTGGAATACTGCTTTTAGTTCTGGAAATGACATTTTAGGAAAGGTATTGAGAGCAACCTGGAATGTGAACCTTAGAGAGAAAAAAAAAACAGGGAGGACATAACAGCTAACTTTAAGTCATCAAATAGTTGTCACATAAAAGAAAGACTTGTTCTATTTAGCCCCAGAAGGCAGAACTAGGCACAGTGAGTGGAGGTCGCAATAAAAAAAAATTTTTTTTGACTTGATATAAGGAAAAGCTTTCTAACAAGTAGAGCTATCCAAAAATAGACTGATGTGCTTTGAGAGATAGTGTTTTACTCTTTGTTGGAGAGCCTTAAGCAAAGGTTGTATGTTAACAGTGAGAATTTTGTAAAGTAGAGTCTTTTTCTCATAAAAGTTGAACTAGACGGCACTGAAGTCCTTTCCAGCTTGGAAATTCTGCTCTTTCAAATATTTTCTTGCTTTCACACATCCTCTACTGCAACAAAACTAGATTATTCATTGTTCCCCCAAATCTGAACATTATAGTGGTGGAGAGAAGCTATTTGTTAAAAGTGTTTCATTGAGACAAACACTTAACTTTATGTTAAGTATCCTAGCTTAAAGAGATTGGTTGCTCATCTGGAGTGCCTAGATAGAGAAGAGACTGACTTATTTTTTATTTGACCAGTTGTTGGGCCACTTTTTAAACCCTAATGCCACTAGCAGATATAAATGATACCTGTGGGACCTCCCTGACTGGTGTAAGGCATGGGAACAGAAGGAGGAAAAAAGGCAGAGAAAGAAATGGAGAGGACAAACAGATCAAGAGGCTGGGGAGAGATGAGAAAGAAAAGAAAAATGGAAAGCAAGAGGGAGAGGTGGGGGAGGGAAGGAGAGAAGAGAAGGAAAGAATAGAGAAGGGGAAATGGCTATAGTGATAAGGAGCATCAGAGGGCCACCCACACTAGAACTTAGAATGAATCTTTTCCACCAGAAGGAGCCTTACAAAATAGAATTTTAGAACGTAGACTACCAGAGCTAGAAACATACTTTTGGATATTTATTAAGTGTGACATCTGGAAGAAAACTTATAATTTAGGATCTGGAAAAGATCTTAGAATAGTATAACCAAGAAGTATCTTAGAACAGAGAACATTAGTGCTGGAAGGGATCTTAGAAATCATCTTGTCCGTACAGATAAAATGGCAGCTCAGAGATTTACCCAAGGTCACACAGAGAATAAAATGAAGGAGTCAGGATCCAAACTTTTTACCTTCTGGCTCCCAGTCTAGAGCTCTTTCCATAATGCCATATTGCTAAAGTGTAACCATGGGCTGCCCATCTTGTAAAGATGTGCTACTGATCTCAAAATTACATGAACAAGAATGTTTAGTCAAGAATAAGGTGGAGACTTTGTCTCTGTTCACTCTGAGATCCTGGGATAGTCAGGTCCTGAATAATGTGAATAATGAATACCATGAAATGATCATATTATCGGGTATGCACCAATGACCAAATTTTGCATATAAATAATTCAAAAAGTAAGGATCTGAATACATGCAGAAACTTCATGGAAATAGTTATTTACATTAAGAGGGATCTAACTGTAAATTAGAGCTTCTCTTCCCTGCTTTGCTTTCCTAAGGGACTGAGCTCCAAATCTTCAAAGCATCATAAAATCATAGATTGAGAGGCTGAGGACTTCAAAGGTCTTTGGATCCTATAATCTTAATTTATAGATGAAGAAGCCTAGACAGGTACAAAAGGTAAAATGATTTGACTAAGGTCACACAGGTAGGAAGTGACAAGGCCACACTTCAAACCAAAGTCTTCAGACCACAGTCCAGAGCTCTTTCCTCAGTTCATAAATATTGGGGTTTGAAAGTATCTTAGAGACCATATTGACCAATTGCGTCATTTTATATATGAGGGAACTGAGCCCCAGGGAGATTAAATAAACTTCCCAGTCATACAATTTAAGTGTCAGATTTGGGATATAAATCCATGTTCTTTTGCTTCAGAGGCGACACTCATTGTTCCATGATGCCATTGCTGCCTTTCTCTTCCCTATGTACCCATCTGGTTAGGATATACATGTGGACTGTCCTAATTATCTGGCTTCTTGCCTGCTCTAAAGATATTTACAGCTTTAACATTCATTATTCTAGGTTTTGAATTTTTATACCTAAAACTAGGGCTTCTAACGTCATTCTGAGGGGACTCATTTAGAATATGGAAAGGAATGGATGAGGCGGGATTTAACCTTTTATAAGAATAGAGGACCTTCTATCATTGATAAGAATATTCTGGGTTTCAAACTACCCAAGAAATAGGCACGAGACAGAACATGGAAGGAAATTTGTGGCCTGCTATATGCATGTATTCAGAACCTGGTTGAGTGTTGGTCCCCTTGGAATTGTTTTTCTTCATTTTTTAGGTTTTCCTTTGGTTTCCTTCTGGCTTTTTAGTCAAAATAATTAGGTGCTAATCCTGGCTCTGGTGTGTTTACTCATTATGTTATTGTGAGCAAATTACTTCCCTTTTAGGAGCTTTAGTTTTCTTTTCTATAAAATAAGGACAATAATAAGTGAACTTATTCCCCCACAGAATTCCTGTGAGGGTTTATTGAAATAATGCATGTGAAAATACATTTATATCACTGACTTGGAGATGGAAAGGGTTATATAGGTGAACTAGTCAGACCCTTCCTCAAAACATGAATCCCATCAACATCAACAGTTTTTTCTTTAAAGAAGTCCTAATTCACTTCTACCTGCATTCTGCAGGTTGCATTTTTCTCCAGTAAGACAACAAAGTCCTTTTTAGTTATAATGACAATCTTAAAGGAAAACAAACAAACAAGCAGACAGGAACAAAAACCTCATTGTTTTCCTTAACCTGTTGGAATTACTACTGAATAAATGAACTTGGGCAAAATAAAATTTAAAAAAAAGAAAAAGGAATTATTATCTGCTCAACTTTGTTGTTCAGTTTATTGGGGAGGGGGTGCTTCTTGACAAAGATACTGGAGTCATTTGCCATTTCCTTCTCCTGCTCATTTTGAAGATGAAGAAACTGAGGCAAATAGGGTTAAGTGACTTGCCCAAGGTCACATAGCTATTAAGTGTCTGAGACTGGATTTGAACTCAGGAAGATGAGTCTTCCTTACTCCAGGCCTGGCATTTTAACCACTGTGCTATCTAGCTGCCCTATAACCACTTAACCAGTCCATTTCATTTTAGAGAATCTAATTGTTATAAAGGTTTGTGTTCATCTTAAATATACCTCTCTGAAATCTCCACCCATTACTCCCACCCTTACTCTCCTGTGCCAAGTAAAACAAGGACTCTTCTGTCTGGCATCTAAGGCCTTTTCATCAAAGGTCTTTCAGTCTATCTTTCTCCAGACTCATTTCATATCATATCCCCTCATACATTTTATGTTCCAACCAGACTGGCCAATTTACTGTTCCTAGAAGGCAACAGGTCGTCTCTCCCTTCTATATTTTTACATAGGCTATTTGCCTAGAATTCTCTCCCCCATCCCCTTCATTCCACAAGTAGATTTCCTAATTCCCTGAAGGCATTCAGCTTAGGTGCAACCTCCTTCATGAGACCTCTCCTCTCCTCATCCTTGCTCCCCCGTTATTAGTGTGCTGGATATCACCTTCAAATTATTTTCTATTTACGTATATACATGTACCTTGTAGCCTTTGCTTATACTCTCAGTTGAATGTAAATTCCCGGGGTGGGGGGGAGGGAGAGAAAGTCCTACAATTTTTTATCTTTATCTTTGTATTGCTACTGACTAGCTCAGTGTCTGAAATGTTGTAGGAGTCTAATAAATGCTTGATTACTTTCAATGAAGCAGTGGGATTCCATTTCAATAAATACTTGAAAACACTGATCATGGTTGATCTGTCCTCTCCAAAGCCTTCTCTTCTCTAGGCTTATCAACCCCAGCTCCTTTCCCCATTCAGTATGACATGATTTCTAATGTGATATGTTCTCTGTAACCATAAAGCATTATAGAAATGGCTGATGTCCTTATTTTTAGTATCCTTTAGGATCCTAAACCTTTCCCATTCTTTGAAGGGCAAACAAAAAAAAAATACAACCTCCCTTTGCAAGTTTGGGTACATTAAAACAATTGTTTTTCTCCTGCTTCATCCACTCTTATGCATCTGTATTACTGAACCAGCCCTCGAACAAATGTGCCCGTTTAAATAGACACATCCTATACGGTCTCCATCTGCTTTATTGGTTTCTTTAAATAAAATATTACTGCGATGAATAATACCATCTAATTGTCAATGCAGAAGTAGCAGCTCAGCTAGTTTGTTCAGGCAGACTCGGGGAATAAATTGCAGCCTTTCAATTCCAGGTCCCTAATGTTCTGGGGCTTGGGCCACCCAGGCATGGAAACTCACATCACCTTTCAGCCACATTGAGCACCATTATTAATGCTCAGACTATCTCTCATAGCCTGCAGGGTCCTTGGTGACCAAGGGCACCATTTGCCTCATAAGCAAGTAAAAGGACAGAATGGGAAAACACTTCCTAGGGAATTCTCAGTCACTTTCCTTTGACCAGGCATTTCCTTTTCTCCCTTAATTGCAAGGCATAAGTCAAAAGCCAGATACTAAAGAGGGGTGCTCTTTCTCTTGACTTGGTGTCCATTCCTGTTGCCCTCTTTGGGATATAAAGGAAGAGAATGTGAGGCTGGGAGGAACTTTAGAGATTAAATCATTGGCTCTCTGGGATCCACCTCCTTCTAGGCAGTCACAAGGGCACTTTGGGGAATTCTCCTCTTTGGGGAGCTCCTTTTCTTTTTTGTGGACCTCCTCCTGGGACTACCATTTTAGGAAGGACCCCACAGATTCTTCACTTTACTCTTGTCATTCTCTACCTTCCTCTCCTCACCTTGACCTATCCTGCCTCTCCCCCTTCCAGTTTCCCTTTATGTGTTGCCTTCCCCATTAGAATGTAGGCACTTGGAGAGTAGGGAAAGACAAATAGTCTTGCTTGCTAGTATTTATATTTCCAGTGCTTATTATCATGTTTGGCCCCATTGTAAGCCCTTAATAAAGACTTTATGACCTAGCTATCAAAAGGAGCCTAAGCATGCAGTCTGCCCTGAATCTACAGTGGTGACCTTCACAAACAGTCATCTAGCCTTTGGTCAAAGTCATGGAGTGATATGCAATTTCATCCAGGTCCAATTCCCTCATTTGTTGTACATTCAGATAAAGAAACTGCATTATATAAGGAAGTAAAGAGCAAAGGCTGACGTGGGTGGAAGGTGTTATAGACATAGGCAAAGGGACTGATATAGGAAAAGAGGAAAAGGAGCCTCAGTGACCATCTTGCCCTCTCTCTTCATTCTATAGATAAGTAAACTGAGACCCAAAAAGCATACATGACTTGTCCAAGTTCTCATAGCAAGTATAGTGGTATGAAAATAACTCAGGAGAAGAGGTAATTTTATCATTTCATTTTATGATAATGTTCCCTTTTATGGTATTTTACTGACACTGGGATGACTGAGAACAGCTGGCTTTTCTGGTTAAGACCAGAAAACACAGAACTGAACTGGTTTCCCCATTTGTACTTAGTTCCCTGTGGCTAACTGCTAGATTTTTCTTTTTTGCCAAATAGTATTGCTCTTTTTCTATGGTTTTTAACAAAGGTTATTACTCCAAGGAAATGTGGAAACTTCTTAAGGAGGACTCTTCAATGACTCAGAGATATTACATTGTTATGGAGAAGTCAAATATTTTAAGGATTGCTGAAGTCCACAATGAAACAGGATCAATTAACTGAAGTACAAAACAAAGTGTGGTACCAAACGGAGGTCAAGAACTCACAAATGACTACTGCTATGCAGTAACCTAATTAATCCTTAAAAACAAGCAAAGACATTTGGGGTGGGGGGAACTGATAGCTGGTATAGGTATTCTTATTGATTATTCTATCAGGTGGCAAAAATTCTTGAAGTTGCAAGAGCAATGAGAAGATCAGTTTGTTTTTTTTTAAGCTTTTGTTTCTATGAAGAAAAAAAAGTTGTTTATTCATTTGTGGTTGGGTTTTTTTGGGGGAGACAAGACAATACTAAGGCTGGAGTACCAAATATTGGAAAAAGGTAATTTTTATTGATCAAATTCGCTTTTTCATTCAGGGCTATACCCAAACCATTGTCACACAAAGTCCTGATGAGTCTATAATATCTGGGAATGTTCATCAAATTGCAAAACATTCTTCCTGAGGGTGAGAGTGAGGCATTTTTTAAAATTTCTGGTAGGTCTGGAGATCTCCTTTCCTTTGAGGAAATAATGAATTCTGATGAATATATTGATATATTCAGAAGTAGAATTGTTTTGAAATTATAGAAATTCCCAAATGGAGATGAAATACTGTAACATGACCTTATGCTCTAATACATCATATAAACTTGTGAAATTTGTACAAGAGATAGAAATAAATATGCCTCAGCATCTTGGGAACTTGCCCGATTTAAACCTCATTGGAAACCTATAGGCTATAGTCAGGTCTAGACTTGGAAAAATGGACTATACATCAAAGATATGTTTAATACCCAACCTGATTAAAGTGTGATTTTGTGCTGATAAATTTTTAAAAAGTGTCAAAATCTTGTGAACTTATTGCCAAAGAAAATATAATAAATGACTACAGCAAAAGGATGCATCATATATGAAAAGTTTTGTAAAGATTTTTTAAAAAGTTGTAAGGTTTGTGGCATGTTGAAACATATAATTATTTCATTACAGTTAATTTCCACATGGCTGCAAGTAACAGAGCTAGGGTATGAATCCAGGTCTCCATATTACAGGTTTAATGTGCCTTCTGCTAGAGAATTCAGCCACTCAGTCCATAGTAAGATCTCAATATTTCCTGAATGAGTGATGCCACATGTGGCATCAGAACATCAAACTTAGAACTCTGACTGCCCTTACCTTTGTCCCCAGAGCTATCATTACTGTAATTCTTTAATAATATTCTGCCCTCTCCTATTTCTCTGTGGTTGGTGTATGCCTTTCCTCCAGCAACCAGGGACCCTGTATACTGTCCTGGGCATTAAGTAAGGGAAAAGGCTTCTGCCTCTACTTATTTTTTTCCCTGAATATTGACAGGCTAGCTATACTGAATCTCCCCAGGTTTCCCTCCTCATTCTGGGGAAGGGGGGATGCTGAGAGTGTGTATGTGGGGGAATGATTCAGGAGGGCTCCCCCAGCATCACTAATGAAATTTACAAATAGGCTCAGACCAAGGGGAAATGGTTGTTTGTTTGGTAACCTGCTGGTAGCTAGCAGTGGGTGAGGAATGGGGGCTGGAGGCTGCTCTTCCTCCCTCCCCCATGGTGAGAGATACAGAAGTGCATGCCTTGAAAACAGTTTTCTTTTCCAGGGACGGGCTTCAGGTTAGTCTGAGGGAAGTTCTCTACAGTGAAATGGAAAAGAAAAACTGGACTTCAAAAAGGAAAAATGGCCACAACACTGGTTTCATTGTTTAACTATAGGCAAGTCATTTCTCTTTGGGCCTCAGGGTGCCCTTCTATAAAATAAAGGGTTTAAATAAGCAGATCTTTAAGATCCCTCCCAATTCTAGCATTTTAAAAAATAAGCATTTATTAAGTGCCTACTATATGTCTATCTATGCTAAGCACTTTACAGGTATTATCTCATCTGATTCTCACAAGAACTCTGGGAAATAGGTGCTATTATTCTGGTATCACATACCCATTCTGTCATAGATTACCATACTTTAAGGTTCTTTCAGATCCTTTATTCCATAATTTATGTTCTAAGTCCCATCCCAGATCTGACATTCTGTGTCTTAAGGCCCCTCCCTCCCTCCCAGAGATATCTTTAGGCTTTGATACTGGGATGCCCTAAGGTCCCTCCCCCCCAGCTCTGACACAAGGATATCCTAAGGCTTTGATACTGGGATGCCCTAAGTCCCCTCCCTCCCAGCTCTGAAACAAGGATATCCTAAGGCTTTGATACTGGGATGCCCTAAGTCCCCTCCCTCCCAGCTCTGAAACAAGGATATCCTAAGGCTTTGATACTGGGATGCCCTAAGGCTCCTCCCTCCCAGCTCTGACATTTTCTGATGTTCTAACAGAAAATTTACACTAGGTGTTCCTTTCAGGAACTGGACTTGTGTGTTGGCTATCCTAGCAAATTGCTTGTTACATACAGAGTTAAGTCAAATGGAAATAAAGGCAGCCTAGTGGAGGGTGTGGGTGTGGTTGTGGGGTACAGTGGGGGTGGTACACATCACCTTTCTCTGAGCTGTATGGGGGGGAGAGCATTTCAGTAATTTCCAAATTTCCAAACTCAGGATCTGAAGTGGGAAAGTGAGTTTGAAAGGGGTGCTAACTGGTAATTAATTTCATCCTGGGATGCTAAGTCCAGAAATGACAGTTATAGAATGTTACAGCTCCATGAGACCTTAAAGGATCATATGGTGCAAATTCTTTATTTTATAGTAAGGGAAACTGACGCCCAGAGAAGTGAGTGACTTTCCTCAGGTCGCACAATAAGGCAGACGATCTGGGATTAATGGCATTTATATAGTGCTTAATAACAACTAACATTTATATAGTGTCTACCATGTGCCAGATATTATGCTAAGAATTTTGTTTAGCAGAAACCCTCTCCTGTGCTTAGTGCCCAGGACAGTTTAAAGGGTTCTGGGCTGCTGAAGGAAATGTAGACACCAATCACAGAGAAAGAGGAGAGGGCAGAGCATTATTACTGAATCCCAGTGAAGATAGCTCTGGGGAAAAGGTAAGGGCAGTCAGAGTTCTCAGCTTCACGTTCTAACGCTGCATGTGCCTATAGATAGATTCATTCAGGAAAATATTGAGGCCCTACTATGAAGTGGGAGGCTGAATTCTCTGACAGAAAGCACACTCAACTTGAAATGCATATCATTTGATTCTCACAAAAATCCTGAGAGGTAGGTACTATTATTATTCCCATATTACAGATGAGGAAACTGAGGAAAAGGGGTTAAGTAACTTGTCCAGAGTTAACTTGATTCTGGATTCAAATTCATGTATTCTTGACTCCAGGATCAGTGCCCTATCCATTGTACTATCTAGCTACCTGCACATTAATCAACTATCTTTATTCAATGAGCATTTTGAAATACCAAGTATAGAACACCATGCAAGGTGATAGGAAAGATACAAAAGTTGATACATATCATCTTGTGAGTTCTGTGAGAAAAGGGGTTAAAATGCCAACATAGAAAACCATAATATTATCAGAGAAATACAAAGCAGAGTGTTATGTGCAGTCATATGACTGATTTAGAAACCGGTAAACCCTCAGATTTTCCCGATGAGGAAAATGAATATTACTCATCTTGCCCTGAGTCACACAGCTAGCAAGGGTCTAAGGTGGAATTTAATCCTACTTTACCAGACTCCAAGTCTACCATCCTATCCACTGCATCAACAAAGCTAATGGCTATGTGGAAGGATCAAGGAAGAATTCAGAGAGATGGTGTTATCCAAACTGGGCTTTGAAAGAGGAGTAGAGAAATATCATAGGTAAAGAGGATGAAGGAGGACATTCCAACCCTTAGAGATGACATGAGCAAAGGCACAGAGATAAACCACTACAGCCCGGGATGGGAGGGAAAAATTGGCAGAGACCAACCCAGTTGGATGCTGTTCATGGAGGAAAATAATGGGAGAAAACCTTGCCAAGGCAGGACTGGCAGTAGATTGTGGAAGGCCCTGAATGCCAGGCAAAGCCCAAGTCCTCAGCTTCTTTACCCAGAGTGATTCCCTCTCCCCTAACTCCTTCTTACTTTAGTGTAAGAAATCCTTTTCTCTCTCAATTTTCTTTTTTTCCTAAGGAGCTTTAGTGGAAAGGCATGCAACTAACTTGTCTTCCTGGCAATCCCCAAAGACTAATAGCCTTTGTCTGGTTGGTGGGAGCTGCTTGGGATCAGCAATGGGGAAAACGGGAAAATAAGCCGAGACAGATGGGAGCGTCACAGTCCTGGAGATGGTTCCAAATTTAGGAAGCCGCAGGCCATGGGGAAATTGAAGGGAGGCAATCCCTCCTTTCTCCAGTCGGGGCTGGCAGCCACAGGAGAAGAAAAGACTGGGAAAATGAAAAACAGTCTTTGTGTGGGCCAATGGTGCCTCTGCCACCTGGTGGACAGACATTAAAGCCAATTTAACCAATTAACAGACCCTGTCATTTCATGTCCTCACTGGCTAGAGTCTACCTTGAATGCAGTCAGAACTCCAAAGGGGCCATCACCTTGGGCAGAGAGAGCCAAGGCCTGGAACTTGTGTGTTTGCCCCTGTGGATTCCACTCCAGCCAACATGCCTGTAATAAACATACCTTATCCTGTGTCTTTTAATCTATCATCAGTTCTACTATGCTCAGTAATGACATTTATAGGGCACGTGAAGATTTCCAAAGTACTTTATATGATCTCTTCAGGTGGAAATCCTGAGGTTAGGGGTAGACATTGTCCTAATCTAACAGATAAAGCAAACTTAGTCTCAGAGATTAAGTGACTTGCCCTTAGGACCTCAGATTTAAGAGCTAGAAAGGTCCTTAGAGGTTATTAAGTTCCTTAAGTCATTTTGCAGATGAGTAAACTGAGGCAGATAGAGGTTAAGGGATTTGCCCAGGTTTGCCCAGCTAATAAGTCCTCTCAGGTCTTACTGAGTCAAGTCAATACTCTGTCCACTTAAACACCCATGGTCTTGTAAATATAGGAGGTAGGATTTGAATGCACCACTTGTTTCTCCTATACCATCATGGCTCTTACAAGGACGCACAAAGATGATAGAATGTTAAAGATGGAAGGGACCTCAGGGGTCATGCAGCCTAATCTACACATTTTGCAGATGGGGAAACTGAGACTAAAGGAGAGGCAAGAGACTTGTCTATGGTAACACACCCAATGGTTAGAACTAGGGTGAGTTCTGTGATTCCAGATCCAATGTTCTTTACCTACAGGCCTGTCATGAAATCAAGGAGTGAACTTGAGAAAGTGATGTTCCAAATTGAACTTTGGAGAAGCTTAGCCCCAACCTATAAATCCCTCTACCTATTTAGAACACTCTTCCCTGTAGAGCTAATGCACCCCTCTATCTCAATACATAACAATTCTCCAAGCACTGTCAACCTGGACTATCCTAGAAAGAAGCCTAGCCCTACAGCTACCTTCCCCAGGAATTTTGTCCCCGTTTACCCAGACAACTCTTCCCTCCTCCCATCCAGTCCCAAAGGTCTGCTGCCCACATCTTCCACTATGTCCTTTGCAATTCATTCTATTCTTAACCTGGGCTTCTCCCAGGACCCACTTCTCTTGCATTTGTGCATTCAAACTCTTCAGACTGTCACTTTTCTTTTCCCCAAAGATTCTGCTGCAACTGTGATCTTCCTTTAAGTTCCAACTAAAATGCTACCTTCTGCAGGGAGTCTTTCTTAAGCCCTTCAACTCTGGTGCTTTCCCTAATTATTTTCTTTTTGTTGTTCAGTCATTTCAGTTGTGTCCAACTCATTGTGACCACATTTGTGGTTTTATTGCCAAAGATGCTGGAGTAGTTTGTCATTTTCTTCTTCAGCTCATTTTACAGATGAGGAAACTGACACAAAAAGGGGTAAGTGACTTGCCCAGGGTCACACAGCTAGTAAATGTCTGAGGCAAAATTTGAACTCAGGTTTCTCTGACTTCAGGCCTGGATGTTCTATCCACTGTACCACCTAGTTGCCCACAATTAATTTTTATTTCCTTTCTAATAACCACACACAGAGATACACACACATACACACAGACACACATACACACACACCTTCATATATATATTTGTTTGTATGTGGTCTCCTCCATTAGATTGTAAGCTCCTTAAAGTTAGGGACTGTCTTTTACCTCTTTTTGTATCCCTAGGTCTTAGCACAGTACTTGGCACATAATAAGTGCCTAATAAGTTTATCAAACTGAATTAAATTATCTACTGCCTCCTGGTCCTTCTTCTGCTCTTCTCTTAGATTTTGACACCCTGCTTGTGGCCTTCCTTGCTACCTCTTTCCTTGCTGTCAACGTCATGAATATCCATATTGATGATACTTATAATACCTGTTTTTGGACTTTCTTTGACTTTTCAGGTCCTATGACCTCCACTTCTGTTCTAATTCAGCCACTCACCAGGTTGATCAGAACTTAATATTCACTATTCCCAGAAACTTTTTCAACTCCAAGGTATTAAACTATGAAATTCCCTTTATAAACCAGTCTCTTGTCATTCTTTTTTCTCTATCACTTTCTTCCTCTCATACCTATTCTTCTTCTTCTTAGGAATGTTGGTTCTTTGGTTCCTCCCTATTTCTACAGGCTATCAATCTTGTTCTAGCCTCACTTTCCCACTTACCCAGTCTCTGTGTATGTGTTTTATTTCATTTTTAAAAATTTAACTAGCATTTATTTTCTCTCCCTCCAATCCTTATCAACAATTTTTTTTAAAAAAAAGTAATAACATTGTGATAAATAGTCAAGCAAGCAAATCTTCATCCAAATTGTCCACTTCCAAAAATATGTCTCATGCTACATCTTGAATCTATTGTCTCTCTGTCAGGAGGTAAGTAGTATACTTCATCACCTGTCCTCTAGAATTGTGGCTGGTCATTGCATTGATCAGAGTTAAGTCATTTGAAATGTTTCATTTTTATAATGCTGTTATAGTATAAATTGTTCTCTTGGTCCCACTCACCTTACTCTGTATCAGTTCATATGAGTCTTTCCAGGTTTCTCTGAAAATATCTATTTTGTTCACTCTTGTGGCACAATAGTACTAGATTACATTCATATAGCAGGATTTGTTCAGCTTTGGTCAAAATTCCAGCACTGTCTCTTCTGCTAACCTTAAATCCTTTACCCTCTCCTCCCATTCTTTTCAACATGTCCCAAAACAACTGCTCTAAGCCTTTGCCTCAAATTGCCAACTTTGCCTACTTTATCTCCTTCAGCAGCTATCAGAAAGGACTGATGGATTTATGGGAGGAACCTTAGACATTTTCTACTCCAACCACCTCAGTTAATAGATAAGGAAAAGTAACATGACACTTCTGGTAGCTGGAATTCAACCCAGGTGCTCTGTCTTTCTTATAACATAATTTCCCAAGAGATGAAAGCCATCTACTGTGAACTTCCTCAATTCTTATGCTTTAAACTTATAATTTTCTCAGTGTCCTCATCTACCCTTACTCGATTCTTTGCACCCTCAGACAAAGGGGGAGAACTCCTTATAAAAGGTAATCTATTAATACGCAGAATCTCATAACTTTTAGTCATTCCTATTGAAGTGTTTTCCCACCAACCTTCACCTCTTACTACTACTATTCACTCCTGCTGCTGCTGTTATTCATATGTGTTATCCAGGCAGTGATTTAAATTTTGAAAAGTAATTAATGAATATTATATCATTCAACCCACACAATAATCCTGGGAGGTAGGTTATTAATCGTAATTATATATGAGAACACTGAGGCTCAGTGACCCACCCAGGGTCACATAGTCAATGTCTGAGGTCTGATCTGAACTCAGGGTTTCCTGACTTCAGGTTCACTCTATTCACTGCTAGCTGCCTCATATGTAGCATTTTTACTGCTGCTTTCACTTCATCATTTCCTATCCTTCAGGACCCTCTTATGATAAACCAACAACCAACATTTAAGAATCTGCTTGTGTTGCAAACCTTCAAGCAAAGTGGCTGCTAGTCACTTAGAATAAAAAAATTTTTTTTTTGATTGAGTCATTTCCCTGTCATTCTCTCCCTGTCTGTCTCTGTCTCTGTCTGTCTCTGTCTCTGTCCCTCTCTGTCTCTGTCTCTCTGTCTCTCTCCCTCTCTCTCTCCTCTCTCTGTCTCTCTGTCTCTTTCTCTTTCTTTCTCTCTCTTTCACTCCCTCTCTCTCTGTCACCTCCTTCATTGCCAATGTGCTGTATCCATCTTTGTAGATGAACTAACCATGTATACAGTAGGCTCTAAATATATGTTGGTTTGTTATTAGATTAATGTTGGTAAATGATTAGATTAAAAACATGGAGGGCTTGAAGGAGTCATAAATCTAGTAAAGACTTCTACAAACTGAATTAAAGAGCTGCAAATTTGAAAGAGACTTCAGAGCTCATCTAGTTCAACCTAAGCCTGAACCAGAGTCCCTCCTCCAATGTTCAAACATCTAACTTTTACTTGGAGATCTCCAGTGACAAGGCACTCACTACATCAATTCTACTTTTGGGCAGCACTAATTATTATGAAGTTTTTCTTTACACAGCCACAAACTGTCTCTCTACACCTTCTACCCAGTGTCTAGTTATTCCCCAGTTTTCCCACTTCCTCTCCCACCTGATAGCCCTTTAAAGATTAGGATTAAGGAGCTGGAGTTGGAAGGGTCCTCAGAGCCTAAACCTTAGGTTCTTACAAATGAGGAAACTGAGGCACGGGGAGGTTCACTGACTTGCCCAAGGTTACTGTCAGAAGTGGGGCTTGATTCCATTTTCTTTGACTTCACAGTCAGTGCCCTTCCCAGTGTACCATGCTGACCCCTAGAATAAAATGATCACTATAGTCCTTCATATTGAACATTTTAAATTTCTTCAGCTCATTCTCATTTTCTCTCTGCTTTCAAGTCCTGCTATCCACTCAGTTATACACAAAGCAAGAGCACTGAGAGTGTTCCTTGCTGGAAACATAAACAAAGTCTCAACAATGATTCCGGTGTTCCCAGGCCATGTTTGGCCTTCTGACCATCTCTTACGGCTCAGTTACAAAACACACAGGGCTAGAGGATACTTCAAGGCCTAACTCTGTGGGTGGTTCCTTCTTTATTTATGGGTGTATTGATTTCAAAATCCTTTAGAACACGGTTACCACGTCCCACTACCCCCATTTTCCTAATTTTCTGGGAGAGTGCCGAGTGATGGAACACACACCTGTCATCACTCACCAATGTCCAGTTTGAAGCAAGGGGTCCAGATTTACTCTTTACAAACAAGAATAAGTTTTCAGGAGTCTGGGATTATTTCTGGGTGGCCCTTTCCTAGAATATAGGGATAGGCTAGATGACCTGTGTTCTTTGAGTTGTGAAACTGAGCACCTCTAGTGTTTGGGAGTAGGGAGTGGGATAACTAAATAATGTACAGCATATGAAAATGGAAAATTTGACCCTGAAAGTTGTAGGATCATAGCTATAGAGCTAAAAGGGTCCTTAGAGACCATCTAAGTCTAATGCTCTTATTTTAAAAGGGAAACTGAGGCTAGAAGGAGCAGCTAGGTAGTGCTGGATCTGGAGTCAGGAAGATCTGAGTTCAAATACAGTCTCAGACATTTACTGGCTTTGTGACCCTGGGCAATCATTTAACCCTTTTGCCTCAGTTTCCTCATCTGTAAAATGAACAGGAGAAGGAAATGACAAACCATTCCAGTATCTTTGTCAAGAAAAGCCCAAACAGGATCACATAGAGTTGGATATGACTGAAAAACAACCTGACAGCCAGAAGCTCAGAGAGGATAAGACATTTGTCCAAAGCACCATAGGTAGTGACAGAGAGAGTATGAATGCAGATTATTTGGTCTCAAAGTCAGTATTATGTCTACTGAACTATGATAAAGGAAATAGGTTGCATTTTCCTAAAGGGTTAAGGAGGGTGATGGTGATGATTATGGTCATGGTGGTGGTGGTAGTGGTGATAACACAAATAGCTTACATTTCTTTAGCACTTTAAGGTTAGAAAGTGCTTTCCTCTCAACTGAGCTGTAACCAAGCAATAAGACTCAGTGGGATTGGGGAGAGAATTATCACCATTTTATAGATAAGGTAACTGGAATTCAGAAAGAATTGCCAGTCACACAGCTAATAGATGCTAGATCCATAGTACGAACTCAAACCTTTGGACTCTATTTTAAGGGCTCTATCTTCTAGATCAAGGTGCCACTTAAAAGTTCCCTCTTCTTTGAGGAGATGACTAGGTAGGTAAGGATCTCGTGTTCTCTTTCCATGGAGCCTTGGTTACAAGACCCGGCAGATAAATTTCTTGTCACACTTAACCTCAGCTGGCATATGCCAGAGATCCACATCTGGGATCATAAGACATCAAACTCAACAGGACCTTGAAGATGATCCAACCTTCTTCTTCATTTTCTAGATGACACACCTGAGTTCCACAAAAGAGAACAGAGTTATCTGGGGATTCAGAAACTGTCAAATACAATCTCCTTTCACTATAAACTGACTTTTCATTTAGTCTTTTAGACTGGGGCTCCCTTTCTCCTTTCTTACCAAATGATGCCCCTGGGTTACCAAGAACTGTTGAGTTCACAAATTCTGATAGTCTCCACTCTTATCTGTGCCTGGAAATAGGTCACCTGCCTAGCCCTTATCCCAGGTCAAAAGGCTAAATGAGCTCTCCTACCCATGCATTGGTCCAACTGCTATGAATGACTTTATCCCTCCCTTACACCCCCTCCCATCAGATGCTTCAAAGGACTATTTATTCCATTAAACCCTGCATACATTTCTCCAAAATTCAGTTTCTAATAGGTAGCCCATAGGACAGTGGCTTCTTTCCATGGCATCAATTTCAGAAAATATTACCAAACATAGTAAGAGGTACATCAATCGTTTCCTTGATTCATTCATTCACAAACACTTATTAAGCACCTATTATGCTATTCTGTGCCAGGCACTAGAGGTACAAAGACCAAAACAAAGCAGTCCTTACTTTTAAGCAGGTTACATTCTATTGGAGGATATGGGGGAAAGGGACTGAATAGCATACACAAGAATTACCTGTGGACACCAAGAAGTTTAGTGACTTACTCAGGATTGACTTAAATTGTGTCTTTCTGACTCAGCAGTCACTGTCCCTATTCACTGTCACACTACATACATACAAGATACACACAATTTCAACAACACAGAAAACAAGGCACAGAGAGATGAAATTACTTGGTAAAGAGAAATGCTAGTGGGTGGTAGAGCTGAGACTCTAACCTACATCCCTGGACTTCTTCCTGAGCTTTTCTTAATAACTTCTTATAATCAGCTGATTTTTAATCAAAAACTGATTATAAATCCTATCATCCTATCATCAATCTGAATGTGTTTGAGCCTATTTATATTTTCATCCTTGAATTTATTTGTAGAACTCTCTTGGGTGATGAGTTCCACCCTTGTACTGCAGAGTAATTCTTAATTTCCTTTATTCCTAAAGGTCTCTTGCTCCCTGCTTTGATGTAGGTCCTAGGGTCCAGTATTTGGGAATGTGATGAGGACAGTCATTTTCTCAAACCCTTGAATGATCTGGAGCTTTGATTTATCTCCATTCTAGGCTTTCAAGACTGATAAATTCTACTTGGTTTATGAAAAGTAGCTACTTCAAAACTAGGGCAAGGGGGGTAGTTAGGTGGTGAAGTCAATAGAGTACCAGCCCCGGAGTCAGTCTGATCTCAGACACTTGACACTTACTAGTTGTATGACCTTGGGCAAGTCACTTAACCCCAAATGTCCAGCCTTCCCCCTTCAAAACAAAACAAAACAAAAACTAGGGCAAGAGCTGTGTTGAGTAGTCATATTGGGATCTTCATATGGGTCCTTCTCTCTTTTCATCATCAGATCTAGCTTCAGGATGGGGAAGTTTCAGTTGTACAAGATGTCCTCTGAACCTATGCTTTGGATATCCTTTCTACTTCCATTTTTCATCTCGCCCCAAGCTTCACCTGGGTAATTCGTACCCATCCTTTAAGGCCAACTTATCTTTGCCATGAAGACTTATAAGCTTCTACCCTCCCTCCAGCTGGAAATAATCATTATTTCCTATAGACCAGCATCATATTTGATGTGTGTATGTGTATGTACGTATGTATGCATGCATGTATGTATGTATTATGATCTATCTAGATACACACACATACACACACACACACACACACACACACACACACACACACACACACACACACAGGAATCAGGAAGACCTGAATTCAAATTTGGCCTCAGACATTTACTAGCTATGTGACCCTGGACAAACCCTGTTTTCCTCTATTTCCTCATCTGAACTAGAGAATGAAATGGCAAACCACTCCAGTATCTTTGTCAAGTAAACCCCAAAGAAGATCTTGAAGAGTTAGACATGATTGAAACTACTGAACAACGACATGTGTGTATAACATATGTGCATATGTGTCTATGTCTTGTCCTAATTAGATCACAAACTCTTTGAGCACAAGGGATAGGTTTTAGTCTTCATTGCATGCTCCTTGAAGCTAAGCACAGTGTTTTGCACATATTAGCAGCTCAATTCAGACTTGTCACTATTCTCCAAGGCTCTGTTCTGGGCTCTTTTCTTTCTCCCACTGTAATATTTCTGTTATCTCTTCAGCTCTCCTTCAATTCAACTCCATCTTTATGCTGGTGATTCCCAGATCTACTTATCCAGCCATCTCTCTCCTAACCTCCACTCTAGCATCTCCAACTGTTCATTAGACGTCTTAGACTGGATATCTCATAGGCATCTTAAATTCAACATGTCTAAAACTGAACTCATTATCCTTTCCACAAAACCCTCACCTCTTCCTGACTTCCTTATTATTCTCCAGGGCATCACCATCCTCCCATTTGCCAGGCTAACAACCTAGTGAATGGCAAAGGCAATATTCACAGCACTGACAGTGACTATGAATATGCCATTATGTCTAGTTATCATCCTGAACTTCTCCCTCCCTCCCTCTTTGCTCTCCATATCTGTTTCCAAGTCCTGTTGATTCTACCTTTGTAACATCTCTCATATGCACCCCCTTCCCTTCTCTTCTTTTACATTACCAATACCTTGATGCACACTTTTATCATCTCATGCCAGGACTTTTGCAGTGGCCTACTGGTTGGCTTCCTTGCCTCAGGTTTCTCCCCATTCCAGTCCGTTCTCCCCTCCCCTGTCAAAGTGACCTTCCTAAAATCCTATGTCTGAGCATTTCCTCCCTGGTCAATAAAGTAGAGTGGCTCCCTATTGCTTGCAGGATCAAATATCAAATCCTGTTTAGCATTTGAAACCATTTATTCTGTTTCCCCTCCTACCTTTCCAGTTTTCTTGCACCTTATCCCTCCCTCTGCCCCTCTACCACATACTCTGAAATCCAAAGTACATGGAGTTCACTGATCCTCACACAAGACCCTCCATCTCTTGACTCCAGGCATTTTCCCTCACTGCCCTCCACACCTGAAATCCTTTCCCTTTCTTGGCTTGCTTGGCTTTCTTCATGTCCCAGCTAAAATCCCATTGACCGCAAGAAGCCCTTCCTGATCCTCCTTGATTCTTCATGCCTTCCCTCTGGGGATTACTTCCATTCTATCCCATATATAACTTGTCCATTCATAGTTGTTTGCATGCTGCCTCCCCTACTACACCGTTCTTTCAGGCACCTGGCTGGGCACATAATGAAAACTTGAATAATGCTTCTTGACTGACTGACTTATTTTCCCTCCAGGATCAATTTAGATGCCACTTCCTATCTGAAATCTTTTCTAACCTTCATAATTATCAGTGATTTCCCTCTCCTCAGATTAAATTATATTCATCTATTTGAAGATTGCATAAACTCAGCAGAATAGGTAAAGTATTTATCAGGAAATTACCATGTGCCACACAATGTGCTAAGCATTGGCCATACAAATATAAGTGAACAAGATCACCTTTGCCCTCAAGGAATTTCTATTCGAATGAGGGAAGATAGCCCATTAAAGGGAGAGAGGAGTGGGTGGCATAGGAGGGAGCCAGCATGGTTGGGAAATGGTGCTTGGCAAGGGATTGGAAGCCTGTTCCAGGAAAGATAACACAAATGATACAAATGTTCACCTATTAGAGCCCAGATTTCAAGGGCAGAGTATCTTGGGAGGAGGAAAGAACAGAAGGCCTAATAGAAACTCCTTTATCTTTTTAATTTGTATCCCCAGGGCCTAGCATGGTGCCTTGCCCAAATAGGTGCTTAATAAGGATCACTGCATTGAATTTCCCAGCATTTTTGGAATTAAGGGTCAGGAGCAAACAAAACAAATCAAAACAAAACAAAACCTGATGCTAACTATTCAATATATAACCCTAATATGATAAAAAGCTGATAATCTCATTAAGAATTGTTAGCACATTGTAATCACATTTCCTGAATTGACAAGAAAAATGATTAATGTGTGCATTTATCTTTCTTCACTGAGACTGGTGGAAGAGAGCAAGATTTGAAGTAAGAGAACCTGACTTTAATGCAGGACTCTTGTTATGGATTAGAGTCTGTGGGATGACCTTGGGAAAGTTGACTTTGCTTTCTGGGCCTTAGTGACAAAATGAGCAGGTTGGATCCATTGACATCTAAGGTCCCTTCTTCTAGTTTTAACATTTTGTTATCTAACATTTACTCCATCTTGAAATTACTTATATTATTTTTATACAATTTGCCTTTATTTATCTAATAGTAATACTAATAATAGCTAGCATCTATATAGTGCCTTAAGATTTACAAAATGTATTACAAGTAATGTCCTCTTATCCTCACAACAATGCAGATTATTATTATTATTTTATAATATTTTAAGTTTTTCCTAAGTTGGATTGTTGAATCCTTTGAGGGACAGGTTGGTGCTGTGGGTAAATGCTTTACCTTGGAGTCAGGAAGACCTAGCTCAAAGTTCTGCCTCCGGCTGGTTCTAACTGTGTGCCTGTGGATGGCTTACTCTGGCTCAGAAAACATTAAGACTCCCAATAATGGGGAAATTGACAATCTGAATTCATAGAGTTTTTGTACCAGGAATGCCTCACACTGATGAAGTGATGGGTTCAGACCTGGAAAGCCCAGATGAGAGGAGGATCACTTCTATCTAAGGAGAGCAGGAAAAGTGCTTTGCTAAGTATAAAACACTGTATACAAGAAAGATAACATTATCGCCTCAACCTGGAGGTCACCCAATCTAATAAGTATTTCATGGGTAGATGGATAGTCCTTCTAAAAGCACAAAAGATACCTTGGAAAAGATAAAAGCTATTGATTCTTGGCATATACAAAATTTACCATGTTTGGTGTTGTATTTTAAAATAAAAATTAAATCCACAGTAATTAGACTGGCACCATTGTGAACATTTGTTTAATGGCTGAATGATCAGAAGTTTTCCTTCTGTCAACTTGGGCTGATTGGTATGGCACATAATTTTTTCCTTACACATAATTTTCAAAGTTTGAAGTGAGAAATTGTACTGAACTCAATTAAGGCAGCAGGTCTTGTGTCCTTAATTGCAAGAGATGGCTATGAATTTGAAAGATTCTTTTTCAGGCTGGAGCAAGAAGGAGGGATGTGGAGTGAGTTTATGGTGCACGAACACCCACATGCACATGCACACACACACATGCACGCACACACACACACACACACACACACACACACATATGCAAAGGTTAATGATTGTAAAGAAAGTAAGGGCATGTCTCTACAAGTCCAGGGAATAGTATGCTGGAGAGATAATACTGGCTCTACTTTGTAGACCTGGAGTCTAGAACTAAAACCACTGGTCAGAAGTTGAAGGGAAGTGGATTTTGGCTTACTAAAATGAAGAATTTTTCAATACGTAGAACAGTCCCACATTACCCATAACGGAATGGAATGTCTCAAAGGTAGTGAGTCCCTCATCACTGGAGGTCTACAAGCAAGGTGTAGATTATCACCAGTCAGAGATTATAAAGAAGGGATGTGTGATAAATGGGGATTGGAGTTGGATAATTTGAGTTTCAACTCCTTATATGACCTTGAACAAGTCACTTGACACTTTTTGGTGTAATTTCCTCATTTGTCATATGTAGACTAGCTTGACTTTAAGGTCCTTCCATCTCTGTCTATGATATATCAGGCTGAAGGCCCCTCCTGTCTCAAACATTATAGGGTTTTATTTTTATGAATTTTGTTATTTGGGAACTATTGCTGATGATCAGATGATAAATTCCCAAGGGTTTCAATTTGTTAACACTGGTGTCTGATCAATTTAAATATAAGTTTGTGTTAAAAACTATGGTGAGCACAATGAAAATGTGATAAGCAAGGAGGAGAAGAAGGAATATAGATCCTTTAGTCAATTTGTGAGCAGAGTCTCTCCCTTAATGGGAAGGCAAGAATAAACAAGGTGCCCCTAAAATCACATTTAAACCAAAAGGCAAGATTAATAAATGTGATAGGATTCAAAATTCTACTTTCAACAAAATATTCTAATGATGGATGTACAATAACTCATTTCTATAGCATTTTGAAATTTATAAATTGTTGAGAGAGAGCCTAAGTTTTATTATTCCCATTTTTAGATAGATTGGGAGAATAAGACCCAGAGGTTTTCTTTGTCACTTGTGAGATGTGTGACTTTGGGGCAGTCATTTTAGAACTTTAAGGTTTACAAAGTGCATTACATATATTGTCTTATTTTATCCTAACAATAAGGACAGGTAAGAGGTAGGTGCTATTATTATCTCTATTTTATAGATGAGAAACTAAGTCAAGCAGAGATCAAAGTAACTTGCCCAGGGTCACATAGCTAAAAAACATCTGAGACTGGATTGAACTCAAGTCTTCCTGACTCCAGATTCAATGTTCTATCCACTTTACCACATCACTACCTCTGCCATAAAACACTGTATGGGGGCAGCCAGGTGGAGCAGTGAATAGAGCACCAGCCCTGGAGTCAGGAGGACCTGCGTTCAAATCTGGCCTCAAACACGTAACATTTACTATGGGTGTGACCTTGGGCAAGCCACTTAACCCCAATTGCCCCTCAAAAAAAACCCAATAAAACACTGTATAAATTCCACCAATTATTATTTTGTAAAGGTTCGACAACGAAATTTTGTAACAGTGTTGTCTTCATTGCCATGTTCATTGGACTAACAACATTTCACATACAGAGCTGCTGGTTATCTTCATGGCCTGCTATATTATGTGATTAATACTAATAATTATGATAATAATACCCAATGCTGATATTGTATGCTGCATTTTGCCATGCATTTCAGATGCATTGTCTCATTTGATCCTCAGAAAAGCCCTGTGAGGTAGGCAGTGTAGGGCAGACAACATTCATTTTTTGTTTGCTTTTTTTTTTGGAGGAGGGAGGGTAGGGCAATTGGGGTTAAGTGACTTGCTAAAGGTCACACAGCTAGATTTTGTGTTAAGTGTCTGAGGCCCGGACTTGGGTCCTCCTGACTCCAGGGCTGGTGTTCTATTCACTGCACCACCTAGCCACCCCTGAGAACCTTCATTTTACAGATGAGGAGACTGAGTCTCAGAGAAATGAAGTGACAGGTGTTGAAGTTTAGGGTTGAGCCTGTACCCTATCAATAGGTACAATGTAATATGTGTTGAAAATAAGTCAGATTGGGAAAGGGATGGGAGACCAGAATCTATACATGTAGGAGCAACTGTCTTAGTTGCCTAACCTAAAAGTTGAACCATGAAATTCAAATAACTGTAAAGTGAAAGGACCTGAGAGACCATCTAATCTATTATTTTGTTTTTTGGTTTTGTTTTGTTTTTTGCTTTTTGGAGGATGGAGGGCAGGGCAATTGGGGCTAAGTGACTTGCCCAAGGTCACATGGCTGAGGCCGGATTTGAGCTCAGTTCTTCCTGACCCCAGGGCCAGTCCTCTACTCATTGTGCCACCTAGATGCCCTTCATCTAGGTATTTTTAATTTGGGCTCCATCAGCATGTTGTGTGTTTTTCAAAAATTTTGAGAAGTATCTTTCAATATGGTTGATTTCCTTTGTACTTGTATTTTTTTTATAGATTTAAAAACATCATTTTGTAAAAGGGTCCATAGGCTTCACCAGACTTCCAAAGAGATCCCATGGCAGGCTAAGAACTCCTGCTCTGATCCAAGGCCCTCTTATTACAGATGAGTAAACTGAGTCCCATAGAGTAAAGTGAACCTTTACTAAGGTTCCATGGATAGTAACTGACAGCGATGGCAGTGGAGGGAGGCTGATGGGCAGGTGCATGATGAAGGAAGATGCAGAGACAGTAGGGGTTTTCTGGGGAAGATGCTGGAAGCTAGAACGTTCTTGGGTTGCAGTCATGGCCCTGCTACTGCTAGTTGGGTGAATTGAGGCAATTCTGCTTCCTTCTCTGAGCCTCACTTTCCTTTTCTGTGAAAGAAGGACAAGGGATTCCAGCCCTTCCAATGCCACAAGGAAGGCTGCTGGTGATGGGGCACAGGCTCTGGGAACCCCCTTGAGCTCTCCCTGAATCTTCCCACTTGGTGGGACATTTGCCTGAGGCCATAAGCCTTTCATCATCACTAGACCTAAATCTCTGTTACTAGCCTAGCCCTCCATTGCCCAGCTACTGCCCACCCTTAATCCTCAAGATTCTCCTTAGACTCCTCCTCTGGACCACCTCTAGACCCTTCCCACAATCACTCTCTCTATCAGCTCCATCTTGCCTCCATGAGGTGGCCGAGAGTTATCTAGGGTAGACTCACTCAGTTTCCCATCATTCTGGCCTGCTTGTCCAATGCAAGGATCACAGATACTGAGGCTCCTTAAGAGTCTACCCAGTTATGGCAAATCTCTAATAAACTTTGCTTTACTTGGGCTGAGAGAAGACTTGAGTTGAATTCATTTGGCATGACCCAGCATGTTGGTATTTTGGGGTTTTGCGCACCCCTAAACCTTAAACCTCAACACATGGGAGGAGTAAAAATGAGAAACAATACATGAACGTCCTCTGTGAACTACAGAGCCCTGTGCAAAAGTAAGGTAACGTTTTTTCCTCTATGATAACAACTGCTCCTCCTCCTCCTTCTCTTTCTACCTTATAAAGTTCAAGAACTGTTGTCTCCATTTTATGGAGGAGGAAATTGAGGTTCAGGAAGGTTGTCAATCAATCCAAAAAATATTTATTAATTTCTTCTGATATGCCAGACATTGTACTAAGTGCTGGTCATACAAAGAAAAGGTAGGCAATCCCAAGAAACAACATACAATTAAATAGGTATGTATAAGGTGCCTTCGGGGGAAGGCACTGGCAGCTGGGGGAATCACAGAAGGGGTGCTCTTCTGAGTCTTAAAGGAATCCAGGTTTCTACAAAAGGGGGAAATGAGGAAAGAGAAAATTCCAGGCTTGGGGTACAGATTGGAGTCTTGCAGCTAGTGGGTAAATGAGTCAGACTTTGAACCCAAGTGTCCTGATTCCAGTCAGATTCCATTGCAATCCCCGTTCTTCCACACTGTCCCTTAGTGCCTCTAAGCAGTCCCCAAACCAGCTCTTCCTGGGTTCCAGGTAATTGCCTAACCTCCAGGCAGTTATTCCCAATCCATAGTTATTTGAAAGGAATTCTGATCCTTGAGAACTGGGTGGTCCTCAGAGCTATTATTAACTAACTGAGGGATTAGAGAGTCAGTTGAGCTGAGTACAAAACAGTACAGTGACTTCACTGGGCTAGGCCAGATTCTCACCCATTATCACCTCATTAGCTTAACCATCCCTTCACTCAGTCAGTGAACAGACCTTAATGAGGTGATAATGGAGTCCAAATGTCCCAGACTTCCGGTAATGGATAGCTGAGGAATCCAGGAGAACACAAGGAGCTTTGTTCAGTCCCTCTCAGACTTTTAATACCCTTTGGGCTTGCTGTGTTTGGGTCTTACCCCTCTCCTAGACTAGAAACTCCCTGCAGGCAAAGGCCTCATTGGAGCTGGGCCTTTGCCTCATGCCTTAAGGAGTCTTGTTGGCAAGAAGGCAAGAATAGATGAGAACCCTTGAAGGAATCTCTTCTTAAAACTGACAGGTTCTTGGAGCGGCTAGGTGGTGCAGTGAAGGACCTGAGTTCGGATCCAGCCTCAGACACTTAATGCACACACAAATAAAAACCTAGCTGTGTGACCTTGGGCAAGTTACTTAATCCCAATTGCCTTCCAAAAAGCAAAAAAAAAAAAAAAACAAAACAAAAAAAAAATGACAGGTTCTGAGATATAAGGACTTTATATTTGGTCATTAAAGTAGTGTGTTTTGGCAAAAATAGACAGCCAAGGAACACTGGTGAGATTAAGCCAATATTCAACTTTGGAGGACTGTGATAACAACTCATGGACACTCTAAGATGTGTGCCTGTCACAGAGGAGGCATTTAATAAATGTTTGTTGATTGAATATTTTATATTAGTGTTATTATTTATCATGTTATTGATAATAATTATTAATACTATATTATTGTGGTATATCATTGTTTGTATTAGAGAGTAGAGAAATAGAGCACTAGGCTTGGAGTCAGGATGACCTGAGTTCAAATCCAGCCTCAGACATTGCCTAGCCATGTGACCCTGGGCAAGTCACTTAACCTAATTACCTGAGAAAATGGATCCACTGGATCCACAGGAGAAGAAATGGGAATCAGGAAGGGTCAGAGGTGACTGAACAATGACAATAATGGCTTGTATTATTGTTCCATTTTATGATAACAATATCTAGCATTTATATAGGATATCTAGGTGGCACAGTGGATAGAGAACTGGGCTTGGAACTAGGAAGACTCATCTTCATTAGTTCAGATTTGGCCTCAGACACTTCCTATAGGTGTGACCCTGGCCAAGTCACCTAATCCTCAGTTTGCCTCAGTTTTCTCATCTGTAAAATGAGCTAGAGAAGGAAATGGAAAACCACTCCAGTATCTTGGCCAAGAAAACCCCAAATAGGGTCATGAAGAGTAGGATGCCACTAAAATGACTTGACAGCAAAGCATCAAAGCATTTATTTAGTGCTTTAAGTTTTCCAAAGCTTTTTAAAAATATTAACTTATTTGTTCCTCACAAGTGACTTGCCCAGGGTCACACAGCTAGTAAGTGTCTGAGGTAGGATTTGAACTCAGATCTTCCTGACTCCAGGTCCAGAAGACTATGTATGTGCCATGTTGAATAAATGGACACTGGGGGAAATCAGGTAGCTTGGTCCAAGATAAAAGAGTTAATAAATACCAAAGCTGGAATTAGAACCCAGATGTTATAGGCTTGAGTCCATTCCATATTATATTCCACATACCGAGCTGCTTCTGTAAGGTTATAAGTGTTTTACTCTACTATAGCCCTGGAGTCCAGAGGGGGTCACTCATTAGCCTCAAGGTCTAACCAGGGAAGCCTGACTCTCTCCTTTATGCTCAGGACCTCAGCAAATTTAAGCTGAACAAACATACACAAAACTCTTATTATTTGCAAGGTGCTGTGTGTTCAGCTGTGCAGTAGCTACAAAGATGGATTAAAAGCCATTCACCCTTTAGGTGTTTATGGCCCAGTAGAGGGCTGTGAATAGACACAAAACTAGATAAGTGGTATATAATCAAATACCTGCTACCTGAGTGACCTTAGGCAAGTCATTTAACTACTCTAGGACTCAGTTTCCTCTCCTGTAGAACTGAATACAAAGAAGAATATGGGAAACACCATAGAAAAGACCAGGGGAGTCAAGAGGAAGTCCTTCAGAAAGCTTATGGAGGAGAGAATGGATGGATGGTGCTCAATTTGGGACTTGGAGAGAATGTAAGAGTTTAACCAGTGGTGCTCGGACCACAGAGCCACAGATAAAGAGCTGGAAGGAATTACGGAGTTCATCTAACCAACCCCCTCATTTTCCAGATGAGGAAGCTGGGGCCTAGAGAGGTCAAGTGACTTCTCCAATCCATACAAATGGAAGAGAAGCAATTTGAACTTGTGTCATCTATATCCGGTCAGCACTGTTTCCAGGCTTTGGGGTTGGAAAGAGGAAAGGAATGGAGGAAGAGAACGCTGCCACTGCAGAGAACAGTGTGGGCTGCAATAATTAATAATACCCCACCTCCCTACATCTTTGGGCTTCCTAAGTATTTTTCTCAAAGCGATCCCATGAGGTAAGAAATGAAGGCATTCTCAGGCCCATTATACAAATGGGGAGACTGAGACTCCAGGAAGTGAGGGATTTTGGACCTTGCCACATGCCACTCATGAGCGGCAGAGATAGTTCTCCAACCCAGGCCTCCTGACTTCCAAGTTAGACTCATCAGTGAGTTCAGTGCTCTTTGGAAAAAACGTACAGTGTTATAGGGTCCTACAGTTGGGACGCAGCGTGATATATCTAAAGAGCACTCTGCATTCAGAGAACCCAGGTTCAAATCCTTTCTCTGATACTAATTTTGTGACTTTGAGTAAGGCGCTTAACCTCCTTGGGCCTCAGTTTTCTTACCTGTAGAGTAAAGGGGAGGTTGAGTTAGATGACCTCTGACATCTTATCCACCTCTAAGTCCATAGGTCTTATGCTTTTCAAGCTTGAAGCTACTTGATCAAGGCCACATGTGGCCATCTAGGTCCTCAAGGCTTTCCTTTGACTGAATCCAAACTTCACAAAACAATCCCCTTAATAAAAAGGATTTGTTCTGTAAAACTTGGACTAAATCACAAGGCCACCCCCGAGGGCCTTGAAGGCCTCATGTAGCCTCAAGGCTGCAGGTTCCCCATTCCTGATCTCATTTAAGCCTCTTATTTTACACATTTAGAAAACAGTGGGTTTCAGTGGCCTCATCTAAAACCCACAGTAGGTCAATAGGTAAGTAGTAGATCTTCAAACAGCATCCAGATCCTCTGACTGTAAAACCTTTGCTTGTTGTCATTGTTGTTTCCTATTATAGCATCCTGCAGGGGACAAGAGGATTAACTTGGTTGTGCCATTAAGTATGTGAGATAGTCTGGAAAGGTAAACTGAAGGCCTCTTGAAGGAGATGTCAGGATGAGGAGTTTGAAGAAAACCCTGATGGGGGCCCTTGTGATTCTCCTGGGAGGTGACCTTATAAATTATCAGTCATTTTCAGAGTACAAGAGTAAGGGCAATATAAGACATACTTCCAAATATTTCTGCCTTTGCCCTATGGTGGCATCACTCTCTTTATCTACAAGGCATAAAGTTTCCACCACTAGGTAGGCAGAACACTGAAGTGGAAAGATGTCTGTATCAGGAAACTGAGGTTCAAGACTTAGCTTTCACATGGCCTGTTGTGACTTTGGGCAAATTATCTAACCTCCTTGGGTCTCAGTTTCCTCATCTGTAAAATGAGGGCATTGAATAGAAATGGCTCAAATCTGCTTATTGTGCCCCAAACTCTCTGGTGACCTCCCATCTTGCATCTCCAATTGTCTTTCAGACATCTGGATTGCAGTAGATATTTTAAATTCAATATGTCCAAAAAAGAACTCATTATCTTGCCCCCTGAACCTTCCCCCAGCTCCTACCTTCCCTACTACTGTAGAAGGACAATGCTGTCCTCCCAGCCCTCTAGGCTTGCAACCCAGGAGTCAGTCTGGACTCCTTGCTATCTCTCATATCCAAAATCCAAGCTGTCAACAAAGCGCTATGGACTTCACCTTTGCAACATTTCTCCAATACTCCCCCTTTTCTCCTCTGACACTGTCACCTCCCGGTGAAGGCCCTCATCACTGTACATCTGGATTATTGCCACAGCCTGCTGGTGGGTCTGCCTACCCGCCCCCCCCCCCTTCCTCTAATCTATCCCCCGTTCAGTCATTAAAGTGATTTTCCTAAAGTACAGGTACCAAATCACTTCCCTACTCAATAAACTCCAGTGACTCTCTGTTGCCTCCAGGTTCAAATACAAAATGGTTTGTCATTCAAAGCCCTCATAACCTAGCCCCCTTCTACCTTTACAGTCTTTTTTTATTCCTTATTCCCCAAAACATGGTCACCAATCCAGTGACATTGACCTCCTGGCTGTTTCATGAATAAGACAATCCATCTCTTAGTTTTAGGCATTTTCCCTGTTCCAGAAACATTCTTCCTCCTCCACTTGTCCTATTGACTCCTTTGGCTTTCTTTAAGCCCCAATTAATATACCTTATTTTTTCTAGAAGCCTTCTTTAACTCTAGTGCCTGTTAATTATTTCTGTTAATTATTTCCAATTTGTATAGCTGCATATAGCTTTTGTTTGCTTGTGGTCTCCCCCATTAGATTGTAAACTCCTTGAGGGCAGGTACTGTCTTTTGCCTCTTTTTGTATCCTCAGCACTGAGCAGCACCGTTCCTGTTATATAACAAATTAAATAATTTGTATTTCATGACTGATTGATAGTGACGTTGCTTCTAGTCTTATGAACTTCTCTGAACCTTAGTTAGTTCTCAATGTATAAAATGTGGATAATAATCCTTTACTACCTGCTTTCTAGGGCTGTTCTGGAGGTCTAATGAGCTAAGGCATACAAAGAGTTTTTAATCTCTAAAGTATTATATATATATATATATATATATATATATATCTATATCTATATATATCAGTAATTACAGAATCTCAGGGGTAGCAATCACCTTAGATACCTCATGTGCAAATTCCTTCCTGAATCACAGATCCCCCTTTTGAGATTCCTGGCCAGGAGTGATCCAGGCTCCACTGGAAATCCTCCAGGGATGAGAAAGACTCTTCCTCCTGCGTCAGCCCATTCCTTTGCTGGATAGTGGTCATTGTTAGGAAAGTTTTTTTTGTTTGTTGGTATGTTTTTAATTTTATATTGAAGCAGAGCCCTGTAACTCTACCCATAGTAGATCAATAGGTAAGTAGTAGCCCCTCCAGGGCTACCCAGAACAATCTAATTTCTCTTTCATATGACAGCCCTCTTGACTCAGAGGGCCAGTCATCTCTGTCTTTGGATCTCTGTGGTTTCACATTGCTCCCCTCCTGGTTTCCACTCTGCTCTCCAGCTCTCATCCAAACATCATTCCTACCTTCAGTGGAAAAAAACACTCAGGTGGAACTCAGTGCCAGCCAAACTGTCTTAGGTTACTTTGTTTGCTGCTGTCCATGACTTTGGTAAGAAAGAAACCCATCAGCACCTTGACTATCATCACAGCTACACCCCCTTCACCACCCCCCCTTTCCACAGCTTAAGACAAAATTGTCATTAAATTGCTCTTTCCCCACTTTCACTTGGCATTACAGCAGCTGAGATTTCTCCCAGACTGTCAGGAAACTGTGCCTCAAAGGCTCTTATCCTTGATGTGTGAGTCTGCTTTTATCAGAACAGGTAGGTCTCTGAGGCCCCTTCTAGCTGTAACATTCTAGAGTCTAGAAGTAGCATCAGACAGATCTAAGAGAGGCACCTCTGTCTGAACTGCCTTTGGGTTCTTTAATTAAGATGTATCATGCCAGATTCCAGCAGTGGGGAGAGCAGAAAGGGCTTTGGGTTTGGGAGTCAGAAGACCAGGTCACAGCTCTACCACCCTGTTGATCTGGGGGAAGTCACTTAACCCACTCTCTGAACCTAGGAGTTTTGTTGTTGTTATTGTTTTATTATTATTTTTAAAAATCTTTATGAAATGCTTTGGCCTAGGTCAGGTTCCCCATCCTATCTAAAATACCTAGGTAAAGGTAAAATTTTTGCATGTCAGAGTTCTCTGGTAGTTTGGTGAAGCCTATGGAACCCATCTCAGATTAATGCTTGTTGCCTGTATTCATAATTGAAGGAAATGCTCAATTTCACTGAGAGGATAGTGAAAATAAAGATTTTTTTTAAAGTTCACATACCCTCTGGAATCTATTAACAGACCGCCTGGGAGGTCCAAATGGCCTCTGAAACTCCTCCAGCTCTAATAGTCTCTCTTTTGTGTTCTACCATTCTGTGTTCTAAGGCCCCTTCCAGTGTGGGCATTTTATGTTCCAAGGTCTCTTAGGCTGGAACATTCTATTCTAGGTCCCTTCTAGTTGTTAATATTCTATGATTTATTTTATTTTTCCATTCTATGTTTTAACGTCCCTTCTGCCTTAAACATTCTATGCTCTAAGGCACCTCCCAGTTCTGACTTTCTGTGTGCCAAGGTCTGTTTCAATTCTAACAGTCTGTATTTTCAGATCCCTCCCAGTTTTGCCATTCTATGTTCCAAGGTCCCTTTCTCTAATATTTTGAGACTATAAATTGCATTAGGCCAATATAAAACGAATTTATAGGGGCTTGAATTTCCTCTCCAATATGTTATAGACTAGATCCTTCTGGCTGAATTATTTAGATTGGGATAAAGATTGAACCACGGTGACAGAAAAGTTAGCTAATTCAACATAAAATATGCCTAGAATATCTCAGGAGGACCTAGGCCATTAGGATTTGGAATATGCAGCAATAATATTTTCCAGATGAGAACAAGGATGTTGTAAAAACAAAATGAAATGATTAGGAAGTTGCTGGAGTGGTGCTAGTGTTTTCCTTGAACAAATCTTTTAACCTTGCAGGGAGCTGACATTCTCAGGGGCACTGGTGACCATTTCAGGATAGAGACATCAAGCTGAGCTCCACTTAATGTGTGTTAAATTGAGCCTGTCAGCCTTGACAAGGTCCCTTTAAGCAAACTGACTTAGAGGACACCTACCCAGAAGACAAGGGTGCTGAGTGGGTGGAGGTGAGGCATTATCTAAAGAGTCCCCTGCCCAGGCTTTGTGAGAGAACAGGACCTCTACTGAGGCTCTGCCCTTCCAGACAGGGAGAGCATGGTCCATTACCCGACATCAGTGTTCCTCTATCCCAAGCCTAGGCATGGTTTCAGTCCCCTCTGTGGGGAGCTACAGTTCTCTCTCTATCTCATAGGTAGTCTTCATAATTTTGTGGCTGGATCAGATCCATAAATACTGTATGGTGGCAGGAGTCTGTTCTGGGTACACTTCAGAGAATTTTAGGGAGGAGGAATCTTGGGAATTTCTCTAATCATTGTGCTTTGCCTTTGGGGCAGCAAGCACCACACAACTCAAGTGGCACAGATAAAGTGTTTCAAGAGGGATTAAACTTGGTTTGCTTGGGAGAAGGTTAGATCAGTTTTGTTTAGCCCCAGGGGACAGAACTAAGAGCAAAATGAGTAGAAGTCACAAAACCCATTGATTTCAATCTAATACAGTGGAGAACTTCCTAAAATGACTGTCCAAAAAAGGAATGGTTGGCTTTGGAGAAAGAGTGATCCTTCTGGCCATGGGGGTCTTCAAGTACAAGCTGGTACATACACTCTTAGGAATGCTATAGAGCAGGGATTCTTAACCTGGAGTCTACAGACACAGAACAGGTTTGTGAATATATTTCAAGGGGTCAAGGAACTTGGGTTTGAAAGAAATTAAATGATTATTTCAGAATAATTGATTTCCTTTATAATTCTATGCATTTTGTTTTATGCATTCAAAACCATGATTCTGAGAAGGAATCCATAGGTTTTCCCAGACTTCCAAAGGTAAAGGTGGGGAACCTGCAACCTGTGACCTTAGTATCACATGTGACCTTTTAGGTGTTTGGGTGCAGCCTTTTGACTGAGTCTAAATTTCACAGAATAAATCCTTTTATTAAGGGGATTTGTTCTATGAAGTTTGGATTCAGTCAAAGGGCTGCACTTTAGGACTGAGAAGTCCACCTGCAGCCTTGAAGCCTCAGGTACTCCATCCCTGGCCAAAGGGATGCACGACATAAAAATGTTAAAGAACTTCTGTTATAGAGAGTGCATATGTTGGGGAAGGGACAAGATTAGTGACCGCCCATCAACTAGAAGAGAGAGTGCTCCTTACTCATGTATTGCTGAACAGAGCCAGAGGATGACGACTGTATACACTACAATTTTATTTTATTAAATCTCAACTAGATTCTCACTAAAACAAGGCAATCATCTCCTTCTTCCCTAATTGATGCACTTGCCCATTTTCCATGGCAAGTCATCTAAACTTTCTTTTCTCTTATCAAGCCTCCAATGGTAGGTACCCTATCTATCCACTCATTTTATTGACTTTACCTCATACTTAACTGAAAATAACACGATACCATTTGTTGAGAACTCCTATTTGTTCCTTCCTTCTCATCTTAGATTACCCAGACATCTTTTCCTCCCTCTCTCCACTTTTATTCTGCTCCAAGATGAAGAGGTTGTCCTTTTCATCGCCAAGGCCATTTGATCTACATGAATTCTTGATCCTGTGCATTGATTCCTTGGTCTTAAAAAAAGAGTATACATGGTTACTAGTTTGCTATATATGTTAGGTGGGACTAAGGAGTTCTGTAAAGATTAAACTACATGACTTATGAAGTCCCTTTCATTTCTAAGTCTATGACAAAAGTGGGTAGTATATTTCCATGCCCATTTCACAGATGAAGAAAATAGCTGAACTGACTGACCTAACATCACATGATTCATAAATGGCTAAGGTAGAACTCAATCCTAAGTCTCCTAAATAGAGACCCAGGAGTTTTAATTGCTGAAAATATCAAGGATCTTTTATCTCTGAGCAATAGTCATGCCTTGAAACAAAGGAATGATAGCGAATGAGTCTCAAAAATTTTTTCCAGCAAAATTCAATGATCTCAAGAGATGCATTCAAATTTCTGTGTCATCAGTATTGATATGCTGCATCACTGCAAGCAGACTTCTAATTGCTTAGAAATTGGTTCTTCAGAAGATATGTTATCCCTTAGGGTATAAACTGAGCTGAGCCATGGATTGGCTAGTGCTTTGTTTTTTGAGGAGGTCATAAATCCACTATCTAACTGACAGCCAATATGGCCTGTAGGCTTAGTCACAAAATTTTTGTCCAAATGTAAAATAGTACTTTGGGCAGCCAGGTGGTGCAATAGGTAGAGTGCCAGGCTTGGAATCAGCAAGACTCATCTGTCTGAGTTCAAATCCAACTTCAGACACTTACTAGCTGTGTGATCTGGGGCAAGTAACTTAACTTTGCCTCAGTTTCCTCATCTGTAAACTGGAGAAGGAAATGGCTAACCACTCTGATATCTTTGCCAAGGAAACTCCAAGTGGGTTCATGAAGGGTCAGACATAATTGAAAAATGACTCAACAACAAAAATATGCTACTTCATTTATTGGCTGTATGAAAAAACCCCTGGTCTTGTATTTGGACAATAATGGATTTTAATTTCAGCTCTACATCTTACTTCATGACAATGGTTAAGTCTCTTCTCTGAAGTTGTTTCCTTATTTTTAAAGCAAATAATAATACATGTCCCACTTCCTCTACGGATGGTTATGAAGATCTAGAGTATTCTAAGTCACTATGGTATAGACTATCATAGACCTGGGTTTGGAGTCAGAAAACCTGGGTTCAAAAATCTTACACTGCCATCACTTCACTGCTTTGTGTCTCAGTTTCCTTATCTGTAAAATATTGAGGTTGGACTCTATCCATTCTAAGGGCTCTTATAGTTCCAAATATATGATCCTATTATACTATGAACCTTTAGAAATGTCAGCTGCTAAATCATTATGTCATCACACAATTGCAGTGATAAAATAATTGTATTCTTTGATAAGATGTTCTTCAGATGCTGCCCTGATGTATGGAGGAGACTCTGGATTTTCTAAAACAAGCTGGTGGAGCATTGGCTCTGGCCTCTACCAATTGGAAAGGCTTTGAGAATGAACCCCAGCAACAGGATTGGTATCTGTTGCCTGAGGACCAGCTGAGCTAATTGTGGAGAAATCACCATGGGAGGGTTGGCAGGTGACAGCTTACTTTGTTACATGATAAAGCTGACTGGGCAACGTGATGGATGAGTGGCAGTGCTGTATCCTAGAAAGAATTCTGGCTTTGGAGTCAGGAGATCTGGTTCTCTACTAGAATCCTCCTTCAATGGCTCCCTGGGGCAAGGACAGGACCCTGACTCCTCAAATGTCATGTTAATGGAAACACAAGCTTTGGCAAATCTATAGTCTCAGTAAGGCTCAAAGCAAGATAGCTCAGTCCAGAGAGCAGTCTAGGCAAGCTCATCTAGGTTTGTCACCTCACATTTACAATCATTTGCCAAATCTCAACACTTGTCTCTCCACAACATATTTCACACCTGTCCCTTTCTCTCCACTCACACAGGTCCCTCTTAGTTCAGGACCTCATCATTTTTCTCCTAGATAATTGAAAAAGTCTTCTACTTGGTCTCCCTGTCTCAAGTCTCTCACCACTCAGGTCCATCCTACACACTGCTGCCTAAATGATTTTCCTTAAGCACAGAGTTGACCAGGTGACTGACCTATTCCATCAGCTACAGTCACTGCCTATTGCCTTTAGAATAGAATATAAAACTATTGTGTTTACCTTTTAAAGTCCTTCACAACCTGGCCCTATCCTATTTACCCAGTCTCAATGGACATCACTCTCTCTCCTGCGTTTTGCAACCCATTCAAAATAGTCTTCTTTTAGTTCCATACATAATAGCCCCTCAGCCATCTCCATGCCTTTGCACTGATCATCTGGTATATCCAGAAAGCACCCTTCCCTGGCCTCCAACTCATAAAAAGTCTCTGTCTACCTTTAAAACACAGCTTCAACACTATTCTTTATTTGAAGTTTTTCCTGATCCTCTCAATTGCTAGTGCCTTTTCTCTCAAACTACCTTGTATTTAACTGATTTGTATGTCTGTATATATATGTGTGTGCGTATTTATGTGTGTCATATACACACATAAATATGTAGCGTGTATATATTTGTATGTTTATATATGTATATATTTTTACTTGAAATATATGCTATGTGTATTTTTCTATATACTTATAGTCTTTGCCATTAGAATGTAAGCTAGTTGAGAATATGTGTTATTTCACTTTTTTTGAAATTCATCAGTATAATAAATTTTTTTAATAATAATATTTATATATTTGAAACATTTAATTTTAAGACCTCAAATTTCAGATCCAGTCTCTTCCTCCCTTGTCACCCATTCCCTCTGGGAAGATAAATAATTCAGTATGTGTTGTACATGTATAGCTATGCAAAATATTACCATAGTAGATGTATTGTACAAGGCTGCTTATAATTCCCTCCCACCCATCCCACCCCCCACCTGGTCCATTCCCTACTTGATCCTGTCCCTCTTCTATAGTGGGTACTTCCAACCTCCCCTCCCCCTAGAATACCCTCCCCTATATCATCCTCCCTCTCATCCCCCTTCCCCCTACTCTGCTGCAGGGTGAGATATTCCATTTAGTATGTATGTCATTCTCTCCCTGAGCCAAATTCAAAGAGAATATGGTTTTGCCTTTTTGCCTTCCTGTTCTTCCCCACCCATGCAACCACTTCCCTTTGCTTCTTCTACATGAGATAGTTTTCCCTACCCTGTCTCTCCTCATCTCCTCTTGCCACTTTCCTCTCTCACCTCATAATTTCACCCCTTAAGTATCATCCCTTCCCAACAAATTCAACCTATGCCCTCTATCCATGTATAACTGTAAGCATATATACACTCATTCACATATGTATTCATATGCCCATATACCCTTCTTCAATTATTTTCATGAGTAAGGTTTCATCAGACACAGATATTGTTTTTCCATGTAGGGATGTAAATAGTTCAACTTTAATATGTTCCTTTTGATTTCTTTTCCTTGATTACCTTCTCAAGCATCTCTTGCTTCTTGTGTCTGGATGTCAAATTTTCTATTCAACTCTGGTTTTTTCCTAAAGAATGCTTGAAAGTCCTCTATTCCACTGAATGACCATATTTTCCCCTAAAACAAAATACTCAGTTTTGCTGGGTAGGTGACCCTTGGCTTCAATCACAGCTCTTTTGCCCTCTGGAATATCATATTCCATGCCCTTCGATCCCTCAGTGTAGAAGCTGCCAAGTCCTGGGCTATTCTGATTGTGTTTCCACAATATTGACATTTTTTCTTCCTGGCTGCTTGTAGTATTTTCTCCTTGATCTGGGGATTCTGGAACCTGGCTATAATATTCCTGGGAGTTTTCTTTTTGGGATCTTTTTCAGGAGGTGATCAGTGGATTCTTTCAACCACTATTTTGCCCTCTGGGTCTAAAACATCAGGGCAAATTTCCTTGAGAATTTCTTGAAGGCTGATTTCTAGGCTCTTTCTTTGATAATGGCTTTCGAGTAGTCCAATAATTTTTAAATTTTCTCTCCTGGATCTATTTTCCAGGTCAGTGGTTTTTCCCATGAGATATTTCACATTGCCTTCTAATCTTTCGTTTTTTGGATCTGCTTAACAGCATCCTGATTTCTCATAAAATCATTAGCTTCCATTTGCTCCAGTCTAACTCTGAAGGAATGAATGTCCTCAGTGAACTTTTGAGATTCTTTTTCCATCTGGCAAATTCGACTTTTTTTAGGCATTCTTCTCCTCATTGCCCTTTTGGGCCTCCTTTGCCATTTGAGTTAGTCTATTTTTAAGGTGTTATTTTCCTCAGTCAGGCTGTTGACCCTCATTTCATACTTTTCCTGCATCCTTCTCATTTCTATTCCCAATTTTTCCTCCACTTCCCTTATTTGATTTTTAAAGTCCTTCTTATGGTCCTCTGTGGCCAGTCACCCACTGATATTTTCCTTTGGGGCTTTTGAAGCAGGATTTCTGACCTCACAGTCCTCTTCCTGTTCTATGCTTTGATCCTCTTTGCCCCCCAAATAGGAGTCTAATGTTGCATTTTTCTGTTTATTTTGTTTCCTTTGCCTTGGCATGTTGCCACTTAATTACTTGACTTTTTGGCTTGTTGCCACAGTAGGACTCTGCCAGCAGACAGGGGAGCTTCTGTCCCAAAGCTGAGGTCTTCACAACTTCCGGTTCTAGCAAGCTGGAAACCCACCCCACGACCTCCACCCTGGACCACAATCCAGATCTAGGGAGGTTAAAGCAAGAGCTATTACTCCCCAAGACTGATCACTGGATCTCCCTACAGTTTGCTGGCCAGGAGCTGGAGCTGCCACTGCAACTGCAAAATGGCGTGTCTCCTCAGTGGCTTCCAGCCCCTAGGGGAGGAAGCCAACATGTTCCCCCAATACTGGTCCCAAAGTCCATAGGGCACTAACCTCTCACTTTGTCTTAGGCATGTTTGTGTTGATAATTCTGGAATCGCCACAGCTGCTGGTGTTCTGGGGTCCCTCCAGCTTGCTGCTGGCCTGGCCACCCTGGGGCTAAAACCGTGGCTCAGGAGTACCTGGGCTTGGCTCTGCACATGCTGGGCTGTCGGCTCCCAGAGTGCTGCACTGGCCTTTCCCGAAGGGCTGCTGGGCTGTCCTCAGCAGGAGTTTAGCTTCTCTGTGTTGTTCTGTGGGTGCTGGGTCTCCAGAAGTTATTCAGCATCCCCTTTTACATGGTTTGGAGGTGATCTGGGGGAAGAACACCTTGGCCGTGCTGTTTCTACTCCGCCATCTTGGCTCTGGCCCCCCACATTTTTTTTTACTAGTATGTCCCCAGCTTCTAGGACATTACCTGACATACAATAATAGATGCAAATAAATGAATGTTGTTTGGTTCATTGAGCTCTCCCAATAGACTGTAAACTCACTCAGGTAAGGTTAGGGATTGTTTCATCTTTGTTTTTGTATCCCCAGCACCTAGAACAGTTTCTGAGACTTGCTAAAGCACTTGATAAATGCTTGTTGATTGAATGATCACCAAGGAGTTGGCTATGAGGCAACAGATAATTGTTGCCATAGCAATTCATATAGAAATATAGGAATATTAGAATAGAAAATAGAAAACTATTAAGATATAAAAGGCTAAAAAGATGATCGTCTAGAGTTGGAAGAGACCTTAGAAGCCAGGTAATCTAGAGGTATCAAATACTTGGTCTTCAAAGAGGTGGGGGTGTTATTCAACATGATTGTCCCAACCAGATAAAAATGTAATTTGGAAATATTTAACAAAATAAAAATACAATAGAACACAGATAATGTTAATATGTGGTTTTCCATGTCCATATGTAATCTATAGGCATCCTTATGTATGGTTTATTGGTCCAGCTTCTAGCTTAATTTGACATCACTGACCTAGTCCACCCTCTTCATTTTCTATATGAGAAAACTGAGGCCTATGGAGGTTAAGCATCATGATCTGTATTGGAGTGGGGGAACTACCCACACAAGTCTGATCAGGGATCCTAGAAGAACTGAAGCATAAGGGTGGTATGTCATAATAACAGTTACTAATAATTAATGACAGTACATAAATGATGTGTGTCATGCCCATGGTCTCTTAGCCAAAAGAACAGGGAAAAGACTGTTGGTGCCCAGATGGGACAGTATTATAAGATCTGAATGGAGTCAATAGGACAATGTGACTGACACAGCCTTGGATGTAATGAATATTCCACGAAGCAAAGTCCTGATTGTAGAAAAATAAAAAAACAAAAATCTCCCTTTCTGTTGAGATCATGAATTATTGTAGCAACAGGTATCATAGCTTGGTTCTCTTTCATCCCTAAAAATATGAAGCCTCAGAAGAATATTCAGATAGTCCCACTTGGGCTTTATAAATCATGCATACTTTTTTCCTAAAGCATGAGAGGGGAATTAATATTTCCTTTTAAAGAAAGGAGATGAAGCATCTAGAATAAAATAAAGGTAGATCTTCTAGAATGGGCAAATCTAAGGCCATAGGATGGGGTAGAAAGAACATGAGGAAGGAGACAACTTTGCCAAGTAAGTTCCACATCTGGTCCCTCCCAGATGTTTTCTTCCAGCAAATCACCTGACTTCTGTTCTTTTGGTAAAATTAGTTAATTTTTTTTTTGCAATATTGGTCTCTGAGGAAAAATACTATAGAACTAACTTGGTAGATTCCTTTGATAGGGTGATTTTGCCAATTAGGGCCTGTTAAATGGCTAGGTTTTGGAGAGCCAAACCCTTTCCTTTGTACAATTAAGCAAGGAAGTAACCAACGAAATAGGGATCCTCAATGTGCTTAGGTATTGTGCTCAGCTTTGGAGATACAAAAATGAAAATGAAACAATTCCTGCCTTCAAGTAGCCTATATTCTAATGGGAAAGTCAACATGTGCATGCAAAATATTTATGAAATAAATACAAGGTCATTTTTCTCTGGGAATGGTGTGGGGATTCTCTAGCAGCTTGCTTACTAAGGAAGAGAAGCTGCCTGGATAGCTTTTTGAAGGAATTCTAAGGCATGGGGGTGATGTGAGAATGCAAATGCCTGTCAATGAATCTAAAACAGAATCCTAGTGGAGATTAAACACTGCTATGACCTTGAAAATATTATTTTTTTCTGTTTTAGGTAGAAAGGTATAACAATAGGTTACATTTCTAAAGCACTTTAAGTTTTACAAAGTTCGTAACAATGTAAGGTAGGTAGCCAAATTTCATTATCCCCAACTTCTAATACATAGAAATATAGATTTAGTGATGGAAGGGACCTCAGAAGTCATCAAGTTGAAATTTCTCATTTTATAGATAATTGAACTGAGAGAGAAAGATGAGGTGACTTGCCCAGAGTCACACAGCTAGGAGACAGGATAGAATCTCCAGGGTCCTGACTCCAAATCCAGGGATTTTTCTACTTTTATTGTAGATGAGTCAAGAGAACTAGATTCTATTTTTGGTAGTACCCCTTATCACCTGGGCCTCTGCTTATCCTCCCCCTGGCATTTTGGCATTGGTATACACTCTGTGCTCTGAACCAGCTGCACCCATTATATTGATTTTTCTTTGCGCAGGAGTGGATGTGGGAATATGAAGTATTAGCTTATTTCCTTAACTTTTAGTATAAAAAGACAAGTTAGTTGTTCACTTTTTCTGGGATATTACTGTGCAGTCAGTTTGTAAGAAGCATTTTCTGGGAGGGAGACAATGAATCATCTTTGGGGTGTGGTGTGGCTGTGTGGGTGGGAAAGAGAGGGGGCAGAGGGGATGTGCTTCCAGGGAATAATGAAGACAGTGGAAACTATGCCCTCATCCCTTGGCCTGTTTGGGCCTAATTTGCAATTAGGAAGAGGAAGCCAGAAGTACTGTTGGATCAGAATGCAGTCACCTGCCTGTGCTGGTCGACTAGTTTTCCTTTTTCTCTTTTTTTTAGGGGTGGAGAAAACAAAGCTCTTATTGAAAATGTGAATTTGCTTCTCAGTTTTTATTATATGACAACAAATTCATTCTCTTATTCTGGCTTTGACATTACTTGTTTGACTGTGGCAGTGGATTAGCCACTTTGGGCCTCAGTTTCCTTCCATATAAAATAAAGGGGTTGAACTAGTTCATTTCTAAAGTCCCTTTTAGGTGTAAATCTATGATCCTATAATCCTTTGATCTAAGAGGCAGTTACTCCCTCCCCTCTCAGAGGAGTCCAGCTATATAGATAACTATAGTATGTAAACTCCCTGAGACCAATAACTGGGTCTTAATTCTCGCTGCCACAGAATCTCAGAGGACTGCTAATACAATCATGATAATAGCAATATGTGCATATACATATATACACATATGTGTATACATATATATTCATGTAACACATATATATCATGTATATGTATATATATATATTTTGTTTATCTAATCTATTTCTTCTTTATACAGATTCTGTTTTCATAAATAAGTGAGGAAACTTTCTCAACCACATTGACAGATTTGTAATTGTAGTCTATGCTTGGGACACTATGATGTTAGACTTGCTCAGGGTCACGCAGTGAGGATGTGTCAAAGGCTTGATTTGAACACAGTGCTTCCTGACTCTGAGGCCATCTTTCTTTCTACTACTCCACATTACCCATCATCATCATCATCATCATCATCATCATCATCATCATCATCATCATCATCATCATCATCACCACCACCACCACCATCATCATCATCATCATCATCATCATCATCTGACAGATATATAGTCCTCTAGAATATGTAAGATACTTTATGTATATTTTTCCATTCATTCCTCTCAATGACCATGTGAGGTGGGTGCTCTGCTTATCCCTGTTTTACAGATGAGGAAACTGAGCTTCAGATAGTTTAGATGATTTGCTCAGGACCACATAGCTAGTAGGTGTGTCTGTGTGTGTGTGTGTGTGTGTGTGTGTGTGTGTGTGTGTGTGTGTGCTGGGAGCTAGGGATGAGATTTGAATCCAGATCTTATTTATTCAAAGTTCAGCACTTACCATTGACATGCTGATCACAAATTTCTTCTAAACTGTAAGTAGATTAATTTGATTTTATATCAATGGCTGGTTCACTATGAAGTGGAGAGGGCTAAAAAATAATTTGGGGGAAATGTGTAGATTTAAGAGCGAAAAGGAAGATGGGGAGTTAGTGAAGACTGTAGGGAAGTAATAGGGAGGTAGGAGGGGAACTATTGAAATACAGGTTTATAGTAGTGAAAGGCAACAAGAAAGAATGAATGAATATCAAGAAGGAAAGTATTATCAACTGTGTCAAATGGTATGCAAGGAGAGTAGAGAGCCATATAAATTCAACAACAAACATTTATGAAGTGCCTATTGTGAACCAGACTGTGTAGGCCACTGAGAATTTTATACAAAAAAAGATAAATGAAAATGAAAGAGTCTTTGTGCTCATAGCAGAACATATTTATGTAGCACTTTAAGCCCTTACCATTATACCCATTTTACAAATGAGAAAACAGAGACTGGTGACTTGACCAAGTTCCTACATGTGGAAGAAGCAAGACTCAAACCCAGGTCTTTTGACTCTTGGATTTGGTGCTTCTTCTATCATATGACAGTCACATAGGAAAAAATATAGACAAACATCAGAAAGGAATAAAGACCCAAATTGGCATCCAACTTCAAGGAGATTGGAAGCCTAACATCTGTTCTTTTCACATTCTAAACACAAAGTTGTGCCCTTCATGATGGGAAAGCCGGGAGTAGCTGCCTCCCTGCTGTGTGGGAGGAAAGAAGCAATTTATTATGAAGTGAACTCTCTAATCAGTCTTGAAACCGGCACTGTAGGACCAAGAGCAGCTGTGACATGCAAAACTCCAAGGCATCCCAACAGTAGCCACTCTCGACCCCCCTTGCTGGCTCTGGTGGACAGTGAGCCAAGCTTTGACAAGGTGCCTGAAATCCATTTCAAATATCATTTTTGCAAATGAGAAATGAGAAGAGATGGTTTTCCCTTTGATTCTTTTTCAAAATAAGCAGATGCCACCTTGGGCATGTTCTGCGGGGGGGGGGGGGGCTATCACAGGCCTTGGGCAAGGGGGGACCTGTTGAATATTAAGCTTCCCTTGTTACATGGAAACCTCTTATGAGAACCCAACAGCTGTGGCCTGGGGATCTGCACTTGAAAGGGTCTGTGGCAGCTGAGACCAGAGAGCTTCTCCTGCACATACAGCTGAAACTGCTCCTGATCTTCTCAATAGGCAACAGTCGTAGTCAGAATCAAGGTTTCAGAACACTGCATCACATTTTATTTTTGTTATGCTTATTGGAAAATGTATCCTCTTCTCTGTTTGATTATAGCCTTCCTGAAGACAAGAAACAATGTCTTATTTATCTTTGGATCTACTCTCATGCCCAGTGTGGGACCCACAACACAGCAGAAGCTTAATAAGCATTTGTTGGGCAAATAAATGAATCATATGGGGCAGTACTTAGTCACATCAGTCCTATGTTGCTGACATTGTCATTGCCATCACCATATCACAGATTTTAAGTTAAAAGAGATTGTAGAGAGCATAAAGTCCAACTCTCTACACTTACAGAGAAGGAAACTGAGGCCCAGAGAGAGGAAGTCTCACTGGCCATAGTCAACAAGTGGCATCATCATCATCATCATCATCGTCATCATCATCATCATCATCATCATCATCATCATCATCATCATCATCATCATCATCATCATCGCTGCAGGGGCTTTAGACTTGATCAGCTCTAAGGTCTATTTCAATTCTAGTTAAGTCTGAGACTTTTTGCTTCTGATATCTTTTTAAATCATTTCCACATGGTTGTGAAGCAAGCAGTGTAGGGATAATAACCCCATTTTACAAGGTAGGAAACCAAGGTCTAGAGAAATTAAGTGACCTGCTTAAAATTATCCAGAAAAGTTAATATGATCTTAGGCTACATTAAAACGAACATAATGGGAAGGAAGAAAGGAAGGAAGGAAGGAAGGAAGGAAGGAAGGAAGGAAGGAAGGGAGAAAGGAAGGAAGGGGGGGAACAAGGAAGGGGGAAAGGAGGGAAGGAAGGAAGGAAACAAGGAAATAAGAAAAGGAGGGACGGAGGAAGAAAGAATGGAAGGAAGAAAGAAAAACAGAAAGGATGAAGGAAGCATTTATTAAGTACCTCTACATGTCAGGCACTGTGGTAAGTGGTTTACAAATATTATCTCATGTTATCCTCACTACAACTCTGTAAGGTAGGCATTATTATTAACCCCATTTTATAGATGAAGAAACTGAGCAGACAGTTAAGTGACTTTCCCAGCATCATAGAGCTTGTAAATGTTTGGGGATGGATTTGAATGCAGATCTTTCTGTCAGGCCCAGCTTTCTATCCAATGTGCCACCTAACTGCCTCTAGCATAGGACCAGGGAGATGATATGCCCACGCTTCTCTGCTCTGGTAAGGCCTAAAGTCTATGGTTAGCTCTGGCACCATATTTTAGGAAGGACATTGTTTCTTATGTTGTCTTCCCCCATATGAATGTAATACCTCTGAGGGTAGGAATTGTTTTTATTTTTGCTGGTATTTGTATCCCCAGGGCTTAGCACAGTGACTGGGACATGGTAAGTAATTGATTAATACTTGTTGATTTGTTAATAAATACTTATTACTGGATAAGCTGGATGATCCAAATGAGTTTGGTGAAGATGGTGAAGAGACTGGAGATCAAGAATAGCACAAGAAAAAGGGAAAACATATACTAGGTGGCATGGTGGATAGAGTGCTTGGTGTGATATTAGGAACATTTATATTCAAATGCTCCCTCATATTCTTAGTAGCTGGGAAAACCACTGAACATCTTTGTGCCTCAGTTTTGTCATCTACAAAAATGAACTAGGTTGGATTAGAGGACCTTCCATTTCTAAGTCTAAGATCCTTTAAAGTTTTTACCCTAAAGAGCAATAGCTTTAGCAGCTCATGTAACAGGGGTTAATAATTCTAGGTATCCCAAAGAAAAATGGCAACCTTGACAGTATATTCCCTCTCATTTTTTTTCTTTTTAAACACATGCTTTATTAACTTCTGTTTTACATCATTCATTTCCGCCAGATTTTGAGTGACAATCATTTTCTCCCCGTTATTCCCCTACCCAGCCTCCCAGAATAGCAGTCCCACAAGATATCGCTTCCTCCAATCTGCTCTCTCCCATACCTTCTCCCATACCCCCTTCGACTTTTCCATTAGAGGAAGGTGAATCTTTGTGTCCCAATGCCTGCACATCTTATCTCCCAATTATAAGCAAAAGAGTATTAATAATAGTATTTATATATATTTGAAACATTTAATGTTAAGACCTCGAATTTCAGATCCATTTCCTTCCTCCCTTGTCACCCATTCCCTCTGGGGAGATAAGTAATTCAGTATATGTTGTACATGTCTAGCTATGCAAAACATTATCATAGTAGATATATTGTACAAGGCTGCTTATAATTCCCTCCCACTCATTCCACCCCCCACCTAGTCCATTCCCTACATGATCCTGTCCCTCTTCTATAGTGGGTACTTCCAACCTCCCCTCCCCCTAGAACACCCTCCCCTCCATCATCCTCCCTCTCATCCCCCTTCCCCCTATTCTGCTGCAGGTTGAGATATCCCATTTAGTATGTATGTCATTCTCTCCCTGAACCAAATTCAATGAGAATGTGGATTTGTCTTTTTTATCCCTTCCTATTCTCCCCCTCCCTTGCAACCACTTCCCCTTGCTTCTTCTACATGAGATAGTTTACCCTACCCTGTCTCTCCCCATCTCCTCTTGCCACTTTCCTCTCTCACCTCATAATTTCATCCCTTGAGTATTCTCCCTTCCCAACAAATTCAACCTATGCCCTCTATCCATATATAACTGTAACCATATACACACACATTCACATATGTATTCATATGACCACACACCCTTCTTCCATTGTTTTCATAGTGAGAAAGACATCATCAGTCACAGTTATTGCTTTTCCATATAGGAATGGAAATAGTTCAACTTTGATAAGTTCCTTTTGATTTCTTTTCCCTGATTACCTTCTCAGGCATCTCTTCCTTCTTGTGTCTGGATGTCAAATTTTCTATTCAATTCTGGTTTTTTCCTCAAGAATGCTTGAAAGTCCTCTATTCCACTGAATGACCATATTTTCCCCTGAAACAAAATACTCAGTTTTGCTGGGTAGGTGACCCTTGGGTTCATTCCCAGTTCTTTTGCCCTCTGGAATAACATATTCCATGCCCTACAATCCCTCAGTGTAGAAGCTGCCAGGTCCTGGGCTATTCTGATTGTGTTTCCACAATATTGAAATTGTTTCTTCCTGGCTGCTTGTAGTATTTTCTCCTTGATCTGGGGATTCTGGAACCTGGCTATAATAGTCCTGGGAGTTTTCTTTTTGGGATCTTTTTCAGGAGGTGATCTGTGGATTCTTTCAACCTCTATTTTGCCCTCTGGATCTAAAACATCAGGGCAATTTTCCTTGAGAATTTCTTGAAGGGTGATTTCTAGGTTCTTTCTTTGATCATGGCTTTCAGGTAGTCCAATAATTTTTAAATTGTCTCTCCTGGATCTATTTTCCAGGTCAGTGGTTTTTCCCATGAGATATTTCACATTGCCTTCTAATCTTTCGTTTGTTTGGATCTGCTTAACAGCATCTTGATTTCTCATAAAGTCATTAGCTTCCATTTGCTCCAGTCTAACTCTGAAGGAATGAATCTCCTCAGTGAACTTTTGAGATTCTTTTTCCATCTGGCAAATTCGACTTTTTAAGGCATTCTTCTCCTCATTGCCCTTTTGGGCCTCCTTTGCCATTTGAGTTAGTCTATTTTTTAAGGTGTTGTTTTCCTCAGTCAGGCTGTTGACCCTCATTTCATACTTTTCCTGCATCCTTCTCATTTCTCTTTCCAATTTTTCCTCCACTTCTCTTATTTGATTTTTAAAGTCCTTCTTAAGGTCCTCTATGGCCTGCAACCCGCTCATGTTTTCCCCGGGGCTTTTGGAGCAGGACTTCCAACCTCACAGTCCTTTTCCTGCTCTATGCCCCCAAAATAGGAGTCTAGGGTTGCATTTTTCTGTTTCCTTTGCCTTGGCATGTTGCCACTTAATTGCTTGACTTTTGGGCTTGTTGCCACACTATGGCTTTAAGGCCAGATAGAGGAATTTTCGTCCCGAACGTGTGGGGGGCAACTTCCGTTTCTGGCAAGCTGTAAACCCACCCACGACCTTTCCCCCAGATCACAATCCAGATCCAGGGAGGTTAAAGGAAGAGCGATTACCCCCCAAGACTGATCGCTGTATCTACCTACGGTTCTCAGGGCAGGAGCTGGAGCTGCCTCTGAAAACTACAAAATGGCGTGTCTCCTCAGTGGCTACTAGCCCCCAGGGGAGGGAGCCGACGCATTCCCCAAATACTGGTCCCAAAGTCCATAGGACACTAACCTCTCACTTTGTCCTAGGCATGTCTATGTTGATAATTCTGGAGTCGCCACAGATGCTGGTGTTCTGGGGTCTCTCCAGCGGGCTGCTGGCCCTGCCGCCCTGGGGCTAAAACCTCAGCTCACGGGGATCTTGGCTCTGCTCGGCTCGGCTTCCTGCGCTCTGCGTGTTGCGTGCTGCCGGCTCCCAGAGTGCTGCGCTGGTCCTTCCTGCAGAGCTGCTGGGCTGTCCTCAGCAGGAGGTTCTCTTCTCTGTGTCATTCTGTGGGTGCTGGGGCTCCAGAAGTTGTTCAGAGTCCCCTTTTACATAGTTTGGGGGGAATCTGGGGGCAGAGTGGCTTGGATGAGCTGTTTCTACTCTGCCATCTTCTATTCCCTCTTATTTGACATATTAAAGCAATGGCTCTTTCAAGACCTCATTCAGGTACAGGTTGGATTAGATAGCCTCTGAGTTCCTTCCAACTTGGAGATTCTACAGTTCTCAGATTTATTCATTGAAGGCAGCTAGATGGCAGAGTGGCTAGAACTCTAGACCAAGAGTCAAGAAGATCTGAATTCAAATACACCTTCAGACACTTCTTAGTTGTATAATTATGGGCATGTCACTTAAATTTTGTCTGCCTCAGTTTCCTCATCTGTATAATGAGAACAATAAGAGCACCTCCCTCACATAGTTGTTATAAGGATAAAATGAGGCAGTATTTATAAAGGTTTTTCAAACCTTAAAATACCACATAAAATGTTAGCTACTGTTATATAAATTCTAGCTACTGTATATACGGACAAAAGCAGCATGAGATGAGATGTGGTAGGAGCAAAGAAAAGATCCAGACAAGCTATTCTAGGAAATTGGAGAAGAGGGGGTTTAACTTTCAGTTGTGGGGGATCAAGAGGGCCTTCTTGGAAGAGGTTAGGCCTGAGCTGAGGTGAAAGAAGGGAAGGCTTGAGGGCAGTGATTGTGTGTGATTATGGCATTACAAAGAGTGAATTTTGTAACTTACCTTGCCAAATGCATTGAGTTAAATATGCTGGTTACATAAGAAATTCGTTTTTTTCTATCTGGTTATATAGTTTTACTTCTAGGAATTCTCGATATCCATGAGCAAAAGCTAGTTCCTTTGACTGACTGATTGATCTCTCTCTCATCCCAGACCACTGGATGCTCACTACAACTTTCAGCCCTCATGGCCTGCTTTGGTTCAATGTATGGCTGGCAGGCCTCGTGAGAGTCCACAAGAATGAGAGGCCTTGACTCACTGAAATCAAGGAATGGGCAACAAAGCTCAGGGCAGTAATTTTCAGAAGCAAATATAGTCACCAATTCTTCACTACTACTCTTTAAACATGTTTCTTACTTTTGCTCTCTCTTTTTTCAAAAACCCTTCAATAACTGTTTATTTGCCATTAATTTTCTTCTTTCAATGGGTTTATGGAAGAAATTATTTCTGCAGGATGTGGTGATGCTAATAGAGATGCTCTTTTCTGTGGTTGCTGATGACAGGAATAGGACCTTGGAGTTGGAGGAGATTGTAGAACATAGAATATTGGTATTGGAAGCATTGTAATATAGTGTGTTAAAGCTGAAAAGTCCCTTAGAAGACAGAATGTCAGTCAGAACTTGAAAAGACTTTCAAACATTGAATGTTAGAGGTGGAAGGGGCCATCAAACCCAAAATATCAGAGTTGGGAGGGTGCTTTAGAACATAGAGTGATAGAGATGGAAGGGCATGGGTTTTATGAGCCAGAAGGGAGCTTCAAACATAAAATACCAGAACTAGGTTAAAGGGGGATGGAGCTTAAAAAGCCAAGGACTCCCACTGCATCTGGGTCATTGACAGTTGTCCTGACCTATGTCTTGCCACTGACTCCGATGACTCTGGAGACAAGAGGCTGATGACTTTGCACAGCTCTGCCTCACTTAAATCCAATTTACTTGCAAGTCATCAACCTCCTGATGTTATTGGTCCTCATCCAGAATGAACAATAGGAACAATAAACAACCAGAGGTAGAGGGGACTTTAGATCATGGAGCATTAGAGCTAGAAGGCATCTTAGAACACAGGAACTGCATCACGACCCACAGTTTAAGGAGCGCTGAAGGAATTGCAAGTGAAAAACGTCTAAGAAGCCCTGCTCTAGCTTAAGTCCCTCATTTTATGGAATTAATTCCTCCCTTTAGTACTTGGCTCAGATTCACCATTTTCTGATCTAAGAACAGAAACATGGAGAAGGGAAGAGACTAATCCAAGGTCACATAGTAAGGCAGCTTCTTCCTTAAAACAAAATTCTCAATTACCTGCTCTGCCTCTAAAGCTTCTTCCCTGATCATGTAAATCTCAATGTCTTCAGATTAATTCATTTTTGATCAGCTGGATCCTTCTACACTCCCATTCCTGCCTAATGTGGCCCCTGGAGTTTCCCCTCAGCACCAGAAGGCTTGTTGGCTGCTTGGAACAAATTGCCTAAGTTGTTAAATGAGATTTGGCTGTCTCCAGGAAATAAAAAATAAAAAGAGGAAAATGAATATCAATCATGTTCACATGCACGAGTTTTAAATTCCATCCCAGATTGTTATCAGAATCATTGCTGATCTGCAAGTGGAAATGATGGCTCACAAGCATAGAAAACTTTTCTCATAACCCATGAGGTAGACATTGTCCCTATTTTACAGACAAGGAAAAGAGGCCCAGAAGTGCCCAAGGTTACATAACTCTTAAGGGTCATGGTTAGGATTCAAACATAAGTCTTCTAATGCCAAGTTCAGGTTCTTTTCCAATACAATAAACCTCTTCTAGTGAGCTGAACTTAAATGGTAAATGTGGGCTAAGTTTAATAGATGTTTTAACCTTTGCCATCATTGTGAAAAATTTAGCAATAATTTAATGTATCTACTCAGTCAATAAACACTTATTAAGAGCCTATTATATACCAGGTACTGTGCTAAATATTGGGGATACAATTACTAAAACGAAAACAGCCCTCCCCTCAAAGAATTCTAATCTAATGGGGAATGACAACAGACAAAAGGAAACTGAAAAGGTGGGAAGGGAGGGAAGATATCTGGTGCAGAGAATGGTGGAGTCCAGTTCAAAGGAGTGCAGCCAAAGGAATTCTTTGCTCTCCACTCTAGCCCTCCAATGAGAGGGGAGCAGAGGGTTCCGAGGGTAATTATGAGGAGTGAGTAACAAGGCTGATGAAATCATGCAAGATATTGAGTTTCCTGATGATGGAATTCCTATAGGCATGATAGAGTCTAGTCCAAAGGACTACAGATAAGTGGGAAAAGAATACCTATGTACTTAATCCTTTGATATATCTTACGAGGGGTCAGTATGGTGGCTCAGTGGATAGAGCACACGGCCTGGAGATAGGAAGACTTCTCTTCCTGAGTTCATATTTGCTTTCATACACTTATTAGCTGTGTGACCCTGGACAAGTCACTTAATCCTGTTTGCCTCAGTTTCCTTATCTGCAAAATGAGATGGAGAAGGAGATGGCAAACCACTCCATTATATTTGCTAAGAAAACCCCAAATGGAGTCACAGAGTCAGACATGACTGACATGACTGAACAACAAAAACATAATTCCTACAAGGGATATATATGGGAGTATATAATATGACTCCTATCCTGAAGGAACAGTGTAATTGGGGATGAGACAATGATATATGAAAGCTTATTTAGAAATACACAGGAGCAAGAAAGTGCCAAATAATTTGCTATTGGTGATAAATGGGATGGTAGTTGTGAGAAGGGAGAGAGATCACTGTGGGCTGATGTGTTCAGGAAAGGCTTTTGAGAGGTGAGATCTGAGCTAAACCTTGAAGGGCAGGGAGTATTTTTGATAGGCAGAAATCCCTGTGCTAGTTACAAAGAGAATCACACAACCCCTAGTTTGGAAATGTCATCAGAGGACATCTAGTCAAATCCACATCAGAATAGATCAACCCATACCTCCTTGCTATCCCTGACAAGTAGTCAACCAATTTCTGCTCTCTCTTATGCTATGGCAAGTCAGTGGTAAAGGCCCATATCTTTTTGTTTTATATAGTTGATCCTATGTGATATTGGGACTGATCTTGGTAACCTTCAGTTTGAACAGAATGGAAAACCTCAACAACTGCTCTCTATGTAGCTGACTTTAAGTGATAGGTCAACTCTACATGATAGACTTCTGAGTTCTGAAAAAATGAGTGCTAGCTTCAGTGATCATGTTCAAATGGGGTTTAGAATGGACGAGAGGAAATCAACAGAAATGATAAAAAAAAGCTCCCTGGACAGATGGAATCACTGTTAGGAAATATAGAATGGTTAAAGATTCATCACTGGGGGACGTCTCTAAAGGGCTGGACCTTTATTTGTTTAAAGGCTGGGGATCTCTTGAATAATCACCCTATCTCACCTAAAAGAACTGTCAAGATGCTAAGCCCTGACATCTTAAACATGTGAGAATTCTTCTCTTTGGAATTAATCAATCATAGGCTTTTGACAAAGTGCAGAAAAGTCCTTGATCAACTGAAAAGATGTTGCACAGGAAATGTATATTGATTGGCTGACAAAACTTAGTCACATCCTGTGGGTCATCTGTAAAATACTGAACCAGTTCAGGCATGAGAGATTCAAGTGTCTTACAGGAGAGAAGTGAGAATATCCCAGCTATACCTATGAGAAGAAATCCCTTGGGGGGATTGGGAAGGGAGAGTATATGGCCTCTTTCTTCTATCTACTTGTTTGGAGGAGGATCCTGTAAACTCTTTAGATAGAAAGGATTTTGAACTTCCCATCTTCCCATCACCACCTTAGAAGTTCCCTGGAACACTTGAGGGCATTGTCTGAATTGGTCAAAGATAGACTGGATGCTGATTCAAGGTTATATAATATAGTTGACAGAAAACAACAATAACCAAAACAAAAATATATAACTCCAATTAAGGGGAAGACTTGGAAGACTCCAGCAAAATATTCTAGAAGCTGGGAGTTAGCTCTTTCTCACAATTTCTTTCTAAGTTTGAGCCAGCTTTCCCTAGGATTCTGTACTTACTTATTGGATAGTGAGTCGGATTTTGCGGGAGGGATGTTTTGTAAAAACTGTTCCTACCACTGAGTGAATAACCATTTCTAAAAGGCAATTAAGTCTAGCTGACTGATAACTGAATTATCAATCAATTATCAATCATTTATTGACTAACTACCCTTTACCAGGTGCTATGTGCTATACTGGCTGTAAGAGTACAAAGAGTGGATCAACCTCTCCTTCAAATGAGCTTATCCTCATTTCAAGGAACACACTTGAGGGTGCTCATGAGCTACTGGTTACTAGAAGCCCACCTTCATTATTCTTTGGAGCTGGTCCCTGACAGTACGTCATAGCTCTGCTCTGGGGACCCAATGAGTGCAAATGGGAATTGATATAGTTTTGCCTCAAGGGCTGTTTTACAAATTAAAAGATGAATTAACCACGCTTTAATTAAGGAAGCTCTTAAGGATCTGTTTGATTCTACCACAGAACAATTAATGTCAGTAATAGAAATAAGGTGTCCTATAAATATGTGCTGGTGCCATATTTGTTTTTGCCTTCATTTACTTTCACAAAATGGGCTAATCTCAAAGTGTAGGTCATAGCTTAAGTGAGAATCGAGAAAGCAAAGTTCTAATCCTGGTTTTATCATTACTGGAGTGACCTTAGGAAAGACATTTAGCCTTGGTGGAATTGTTTCCCCACCTAATTTGACTGAGTTGATCTTTAAGGTCTTCTTAAGATCTATTTTTTGTGTCTATAATAAATGCATCCTGATTGATTGAATGAAAGGAGGAGAAGCACCAAGGGCCAACTATTTGGGGCCAACTAGGTAGTACAGTGGAAAGAGTTCTGGAGGTCAGGAAGGCTCACCTTTCTGAGTTCAAATCTGGTTCCAGAAACTTATTAGCTGTATAAGCCTGGGCAAATCACTTAAACATGTTTGCCTCAGTTTCTCACCTGTAAAATGAGTTAGAGAAGGAAATGGCAAACCACTCCAGTATCTTTGCCAAGAAAACTCCAACTTTGGAGTTTCAAAGAGTCAGGAAACACCTGAAAAACAACTGAACACTGTCTAACCAGCAAAAAAGATTGTGTAACAATGAAATGACAGGGACCTTGGGACAAAGCAACTACTCAAGTTTAGAATTCCTGATAGAGAAAGATATGTGGGGATAATTTGAAATGCACACTAAATGTGGGAGAGCAGATTTCAAAGGGTTCATCGAAAGGATAGGTAGGAAATAAGAACCTAACATTCTCCTGGGGAGGTTGAGCTGAAAAGGAAGGGGTCTCAGGAATAAAATTCGCATCAAAATAATTCCAATGAGGAAGAAAAAGGACTATTGTCTAAAATGACCCATTTTGATTTTAAAAGTAATTCATCAATGGATTCAGCTTAAACAACAAATAAACAAACCCAGTTGCCAAAGCTCGAAGCAAGGGCAGGTATCATAGAATAAACACAAAAGTCCAGTATAGCTTGCTAATAGTGCTGGGGGCATTAAAGCTCAGAAAGGAACTGAGGGAAACTAAGGATGGAAATTAAAGCTATGATGGAGGCAAGAGGAAGAACAAAGAGGGAAAACTACTATTGCTTAGTGTGAATGGAGAAATGGTAACAGGTTAAGGAGAGAAAGCAGAGCTGCTTGGCTTTTATTTTGCTTCCTTTCTTTTCCTGCCAAAAAGAATAATCCCTGGACTGAGAAGGAGAGGATTCAAATGTTTAATGGGGAGCTGAAATTGAATATAAATGAGTAAATAGTTACAGAAGTAAGCTGTCCTTAAAGATTTCAAGTCACTGGACTTGTAGTAATTATATCATAGATTATTGAAAGAATTAGCAAATGAGTTTGATGGGTGCCTCCAGGATATCTTTGAAACACTGTAGAAAATAGCAGAGGCACAGGACTGGAGAAAGACAACTATTGTTCCAATTTTGACAAAAGGGAAGAGGATACAAACTATGCACTTGCCTCCAATTCTTGGCAAAATTCTAGTATATATCATCAAAGGGAGGGTTTGTGAGTATTTAGAAAGGGGAGCAATGCTCACTAAAAGCTAACATGGCTTCAACATTGAATGGCCATACCACAGTCTGCTTTTTTTTTTTTACAGAGTGAACAGATTGGTAGTTTGAAATAATGATATAGACAGAACACAACTAGCTTTCAGCAAAACATCCAGCAATGCATCTTTATAGACAAGATAGATGGATGTAAGATAGATAATTATATTCTGGTGGATTCTGAAGTTGCAAAACGATTGGATCTAAAAAGTAGTCATTAATGGTCCAAAGTTAGATTGTAGGAATGTCTTCAATGGAGTACCATAAGAGTCTATGTTTGGGACTTTGTTGTTCAATATTTTCACCAATGACTTGACTACATTTATAAATCACAACATTATCAGATTTACATATGACATGAAACTAGGAAGGATAGTTGACATATTGGATGATATAATCAGTATCCAAAAGATTGCAGTTGCCTAGAATGATGGGCTATATCACACAGGGCAAAATTTAATAGAGATAACTGTGAAGTTTTACATGGGTTAAACAAATCGGCTTTACATGCATATGAATCGAGTCACATGATTAGATTGTAATCAAGTGAGAAAAAAAACAAAAGATCTAAAAGTTTTAGTGAACTGCAAATTTTTCATCCAAAAAAATCTGTGATCACCATAATGAGGGAGGGCTACATACTAATGTTCTATGCCCTAGTCAGATCACATATAGAAAATTTTGTTAATTTCTCAAATGCCACATTTTAGGAAGGATCATAGTTGCATAGATTTAAGGTTGGAAGGAGTCTTAAAGGTTATTAAATCAAACCTCTCATTCATAGGTCAGAAAATTGAGACCCCCAAGATCACATATATAACAAGCAGGAAAACCAGGAATTGAACTTAGACAGTTATCCCTTCTACATTGAAGGGGTTAGGGGTGAGGGACCCCTGTGATCTGTAAAATCTGTGTAAAAAATTTTGGCTTTCCTTTTGTGCCACAGAAGATTTCTGAATTTTTTCTTTTCTTTTATGGGTTGTTTATAGTCCCTATTTAAAATTTGGGTTAAGTATTTGGTCATAGGCCATATGTAAGTTAATGTTAAGTAAAAATATTATATGAAAAAGTACAAAATACAAAATAAATATGAAAATTAAAAAAAACAACAAATTTGAGTTGCTAAACTTTTTAAGACACCTCTACATTTCTAGCCTTCATGTCATCTGCTGACTTTCACATTTTTTGCAAACTTTAACTTTTTACTTATTTTAACTTTAAAAAAAGAAATTGTATATATTTATGGTAATAAAAGATAAAATATGCTGATATTATATAATACTCTACATATATTTTATGCATTTCTGAGTTTCTAAACTTTTTCTTTATCATCTGTGGGCCTTCGTGTGTTGTCTACAGTTTCCACAAAATTCCCCCCAAATTTCCATTTAATTTCTTATGCTGACCTGCAATATATCAAAATGGTAATGGGGAAAGTTGTGATATGGAAGGGATACTGTACTTTCTGAATCCAAACCCAGCACTCCATTCACCTGAGCATACACGTGAACTTGATGCTGTTCTTTATGTCACTAAGGCAAAGGGTAATGGAGAGAGATATTGTACATGAGCAGTTGGTAGCATATTCTCCATGATGAACTATGTGCAAAAAATGGAAAAGAAAGGATATAACAAAAAAAATTATCATCAGAGAAGGAAGGGTATTGGCCATGTCATAAGGCATTGTGGATAACATGGATGGACAGAATTCCACTAATCTCTTGAAATGAGTATTCTCCTAATTAGAATCACTTTGGCAGGTAGTAGATTACCCAGATTAGGAAAGAATGAAGGAAACACACCTACATGCCAGGTACCGTACTAAATGTTTTATAATTATCTCATTTGATCTTCACAATAACACTGGGAGGTAGGTGCTGTTTTTATCCTCATTTAACAAATTAGGAAACTGAGGCAAACAGAGGTTAAGTGACTTGCCCAGGGTCACACAGCTAATAAGGGCCTGAAGCTAAATTTGAACTTGGGTCTCCTTTACATCAGACTTAGGGACTGTGATTGTGCCTTCTAGCTTCCTCAAATACTTTCTATTTACTTTTTATATACTTTGTTTTTTCTTATCTACATACATGTTGCATCTTTCCAGTACAATATAAGTTTCTTGAGGGCAAAGTCTATGAGATTTCTGGTTTTGTAGCCCCAGTGCCAAGCACAGTATGTAGCAGGCACTTAATAAATGTTCCTTGAACTGAATGGAATTGAGGAAACAGGAAAGGCATTGAGGAAGAAAGGGACCAACAGAAAATACATTTGGGATTTTAATTCCTTTGGCAATATTTTTGCCAAGATTCTTCTTCAGGCTAATTCGGTACCTGATTTGAAAAGCAGGGTCTTGGGGAAGAAATTCATGCTTCAGATGGGGATTGGATTAGACTGAACTCTAAAGGCCCTTCTGACACTGAGGGCCTCTTGATATATTATTTTAATTATGTCAAGAAGAAGACTCAACCCGTCTAGCTTATGGTGACCAAATGTGAGCTCTGTCTCTAACTGTGGATGCCAAAGCTCAAAGCAATTTGGCAGTCTGATGAAAAGCTGAAGGGTCACTACTCTTTTATCCACTTTGAGCAGTGGGGCAGGAGGAAAAGTCATCCTTGAATCTCAGACAAATCATTATTATTTTTAATGAAAGGATGGATTAGGTTATTTCTATGGTGCCTTTCAGCTTTTTCTATATTCTAAATGCTAATATTTACTATTGTAAGGTTCATTCAAGATCTAACACATACCAGCATTATGAACCTGGGCAAATCACTTAGCCTCTGTTTGCCTTAGTTTCCCCATTTGTAAAATGGGGATAATAATACTGCTTTCCTCCCAGACTTGTGAGGATAACATGAGATAATATTTGTAAATTACTTGACAATCCTTATGACAGTATATAAATGATCTAATTATTATTATCATGTTTGTTTTACATCATAAGATTAATTTCTGCTCTACAATTCTGTTTTTAATAGCTTTTCCAGCTCTAACATTCTAAATATCATGAAATATATTCCAGCCCTAACATTTTTTGACCTAAAGTTCCTTCTAGGTCTAGTATTTTGTATTTTTAGGTCCTTTCCATGTATGACATTCTACATTCTAAAGTCCCCTCTAGTTCCAATGTTTTCTGTTCCAAGACCCCTTCTAGCTCTGATATTCTATCTTCTAAGACCTTGCCCAGTTCTAATATTCTATGCTGTAAGTTACATTTCAGCTCTGACATTCTCTCTTACGTCATGGCTTTACAAGGCATCCACATAGTGCTAAGTCGAATCTACCAGTGAATTACCTCTACTGTGCTGCTGTTAACATACCTATGGAACTACTGAATACTCTTGGTACTGATGCAATGAGGTTTTCATAAATCATTTCCAACCTGTCAGCTTCAATCTGTGTTGGCAAAGAAAGGTATGTTCCTCTCTGATACAAGGCAGGAACATTGTGGAGCTGCCAAGACAGATAATAGAAGAGACTGAGAAGAGAGTAATGGGAGCAGGCTAGAGAGAAGTTGTGTATTTCAATGTACTTATATCAATAAAGGGGTGTAACCCACATCCAGTGTTCTTTCCAAGAGGAGGAGGAAGGAGGATCCAAATAACACACCTGCATTGTGGTTGGACAGTGGCCCAACTGCACTAAAGGATTTAAATTTCTCAGCAGTTGCTGAACGTTATATATGGGAACATAACCTCTCATTAGGTATTGTGGTATGGGGAGCAACAGGAATTGTGTGATCCCACGCAGCAGCTAGACAGTGGTCATAACAATAACTGGCAGGCTAGAGACCAGGACATCAGTCAAGGCCCTTGGGCCACATAGTTGTCATTTTATCCCTTGACCTCAGCTTCTTCATATTCCCCTCATATTAGGGTTCAGGAAGATCTGGGATCACATTCTAGCTCTGTACTTAGAAAGGCTTTGTGACTGTGGACAAGTCATCTAACTTCTCTGGGCCTCAGTATCTTCATCTGTGAAAGGAGGGAATTGAACCAGATAATCTCTAAGGTTCCTTCTACCTCTAAACCCTAATGTGAACCTCTTATAACAAGAAGGCATGTGAGATTTTTACTACATCTGACAATCTAATTATTCTTCTTTTTTGGAAGGGGAAGGCAAAGCAATTGGGGTTAAATGACTTGGCCAAGCTGATACTAGTCACCTTGCTAGTAAGCATCAAGTGTCTGAGGCCAGATTTGAACTCAGGTCCTCCTGGCTCCAGAGTTGGTGCTCTATTCAATTGTGGCACATAGCTGCCCCAATTCTAATCATTCTTGAGGAGAAGCTTGGAGATAAGTGGATAGGAAGCAGAGTAGTCATCAGAAGTTTTTATGTCCAGGTTAAGAGGTGTAAAGTGATCCCAAATGTTTGGAGGAAGGATGATTCTCATGGGTAGGAGTCTCAGGATACCGTGAAGCCATCAAGTTAATAGATTGATATCCAGGGGTAACAGGTCCAAGTAGGAAGGTTTAAGGAGAAACTCACTTGGGGGTGATACCTTTGGGGATGGGAAGCACATGGGAACCCTTTTCTAGCTTTCTACTTTAGTAAATTATAATGTGGCCCAGTATTCATTAAGATACAGAGGTTGAGTAGATGCCAAGTTCTAAATACTCTTATTGTACATGGGAAGGTCAGACCTCCGAGTTCAGGGCTCTGGAGGCAGTAGCATCATGGCAGATGAGAAGGTCAGGTGGTCCTGAGAGCACAGTGGTGAAGGTCTATGTTACTCCTTCTCTTACCAAGAGGATTATTGTTGGTGAGGCCCTGCTCTTCAAGCAGCAGGAGCAGTCACTTAAGGTCCTTCAGACTATTGTACAAAAATATAAAAGAATAGTAGGATGGCGACTTTTTCTAGGACCATTTCTACCTGAATTTCATCGAGCAGGATGAATGGGATGGGAAAGAAATAATAATAAAAATAATATCAGTAGGGACAACTAGGCAGCACAGTGAATAGAGCACTGGCTCTGAAGTCAGGAGGACCTGAGTTCAAATGTGACCTCAGACACACTTAACTAGCTATGTGACCTTGGGCAAGTCACTTAACCCCAATTGCCTTGCCTTTCCCCCTCCAAAATAATATAATTATATTATATCATTAATAATTATATTATACTATAATCACAATACCTGTTGCTATTATTGTAGGACCCATCACATTATTATTACTTTTATTATTTTTATCCACAGGATAGATGGGCAGATGTGGTCTGTAATGCTAGAGGGAATTTTATATACTTTTTTATATTCATAGGGTTTCATCCCACCATCTGAGAGAAAACGAGGAGAGAGAGAGAGAGAGAGAGAGAGAGAGAGAGAGAGAGAGAGAGAGAGAAGAGTA